>CABHPH010136533.1:0-49726 GCA_902168325.1 Peromyscus nudipes | reverse complement strand
GGCCGGCCTGCGCTGCGACCCCGACTACCTGCGCGGCGCGCTCGGCCGCCTCAAGGTCGCCCAAGTGGTAGGTGTCGGGCGAGGCTCCAGGTACGGGCGGGCGGGTCGGCGGCCTAGCCCGCGCCTTCCTTCCCCGGCACCCCGCCGCGGGGGGCAGGCCCGGTGGGCCAGAGCCAGGTCCGGGCTGCGCGGTCCCGGCCCCGCGCATCCCATACTCCAAGGTCTTCGGGCTGCGGTCCCTGCTCCTCTTGGGACCGCGCCCTCGGCAGGAGCCTGTCTTCTGCAGCTCCGAAGCTTCAGGGGTTCCTGGTATCAGCACACCTGCACCGGGGCCTACCTGTGCCCTCCCTGCTTCATCGACGAGCTTGGTGCACGGAGCTGGTTGTGAGGGCCGTGCCACCGCCTGGCTACTACTGTGCTTAGCAACTTGTGGCAGGTTTTCCGGTTCGTGTAACCCCAGACGGCTCTGTGCTAACAGAGAGGCCGGGGGCTGTGGCATGGTTTCCTCCCTGGCGCCTAGCAGGGTGCCCAGCAGATGGTGGACGCTCAATAAATATTTGTTGAATGGAGGCATGTAACCCAGATGCAGTGGGGGAGTCCAGATCTTCCCATAAAGCCTCCAGTCTTTACAGCGGACGTTTGATCCCTCCTTAGCATCCCGTAGTCCTCCACTCAGCACTGGTTGGGACTGCCCAATTGGTACCCAGAGTTAAGTCACTCTGGTAGGGCGGCCAGTATGGGAGGCGACAGATAAGAGGAACTTTCTGTTGGACTGAGGCATACCAGACCACATTTCTTAGAGTCCTCTTATTTTTATTTAATTTAATTTTTTCAGCCTCCAGAGTGTTTGGTTCAGGGGCTTGTGGGGTCTGTTTCTGTTTTGTGGTTTTGTAGCAGGTCTGTCTGGGTTTTGGTTTATCTCTGTTGTGACCAGGGTATGGTCCAGTTTAGAAAAACCTCTGTATCCCTCCTACTCACTGCCACTGGTAGCCTTCCACTGAGGCCTCAAAACTTTATAGACTTCTCAGCCAGACAGAGAAGCCATTTGCACAGAACTATAAAATACGTGCATTTTCTTTCAGGGAGCATTGGCCCTGTTCTTAGCTGAGTGCATGCATTAGCCTTTTTTGGGAGAAATATCGTATGTGGACACCCTTTAAATAAAGGTCCCAGTGTTTGTAGGTTGCAGAATCATAGAGGGTTTTTCTCTCTTTTGTGTGGAAGGCTTGGTCTTCTGTTTTTTTGTTTTTTTGTTTTTTTTTTTTTTTAAGATTTTTTTACTTATTATATACAGTTTTCTGCCTGCATGTATGTCTGCATACTAGATCTCATTATAGATGGTTGTGAGCCACCATGTGGTTGGGAAGAATTGAACTCAGGACCTCTGGAAGAGCAGCCAGTGCTCTTAACCTCTGAGTCATCTCTCCTGCCTGGCTTGGTCTTCTGATTCATAGTTTTGAAGGGCTTTAATGAGAAATAAGTGGAGCAAGTTATCTATCTTTAAATTTTAAATCAGTCTTAATCCAGTAATCCGGAATGTTCTCAAGGATGTTTTGCTTCTGTGTTAGATATTGCTGTTGGCAAAGAGAATATAGGTGTGAGGGTGTATGTGATCCTGTTTTAAAAGAGGCCGCTAACTAGTTAATGGTTGAATACAGTACAGGATAATCAGAAGTGAGTAAAAAAAAGGGCAGGGCTGAACTTGGAGCCAGGTGGACTGCAAGGCCTAGTTAAGGACCTTGCTTAGTTTACTCACTAGGCCTTTGAAAGTAAATAGAAGTTGCCCCTGGTGAACTCTTATCTTGCCCCTCAGAACTGAGATGGAGTGGTTTGTACTGAACGGTGGTTATCAGTTCACTGCTGGACTTTGCCATCTCCGTGAGCTGGAGCAGGAGCTGGAGCCAGTGGTGCTTACCCCTCGGGAAAGGTGTGGTTGCGTGGTAGAATTTGCTTTTCACGTGGAAGGATTAACCTCTCTATTAACTGCCGTGTGTCTACTCCGAAGATTCTGCATTGGCAGGTGAAAGAAAGGCCACTTGAATGATGTGGCAGTTTGATGGTCTTGTGCCCTTGGCTTCTGAGCCTTGCTAAATGTTAGGGCTTCCTGGGTGATCCACCTTCCCTCAAAATAAATGAAAACAAAACAAAAAACTCCCAAGAAATTAGACTGTAAATTTAAACTGGAAAAATAAATAAGAAAATACTAATTCCTTTAATTCAGTAAAATTTGGTTTTTAAAAGTCTTATTATATTGCCGGGCATGGTAGCACACCCCTTTAATCCCAGCAGAGGCAGCGGCAGGCAGATAGATCTCTGTGAGTTAGAGGCCAGCCTGGTCTACAAAGTGAGTTCCAGGACAGCCAGGGCTGTTACTAGGAGAACCATTGTCTTGAAAAACCAAACAAAAAAGTCTTAGTATTGTGAGGTGAGGCCTAAGGAAACCTGTGGATCCTTGCTTTTCCCACACTGGATCCAGCATTACTACCACCCTAGGCCTCTGCAGAATCAGCCAATTCAGACCTTCTGAAACTTAATTTTTAACAGGATTCCCCAGGTGATGATCTGCTTGCAATATTATTGTAGTGTTAGAAACCTCACACAGGAAGCTGGAGAGATGGCTTGCTAATTAAGATCCATTGCCATTCTTCTAGAGGACTTGGGTTTAGTTCCCAGCACTCAGGTCTGGTGACTCACAGCTGCTTGTAACTCTAGCTCTGGGGGATCTGATGCCATCTGGCCTCAGTGCCACATAGGTGACATATACTCACACAGACACTCATACACATAAATACAGATTTTCAAATACTTTCAAAAAACGAGTGCTAGTAGTTGTGTCTCTGTCGTAACCAGAAGAGTACTTCTCTTAAATCTCTTAACCCTGCCCCACCCCTTTCTTTAGTAAGAGAATGTGAGGGAAAAATGACTAATTGAGCATTTTAGGAATTGTAAGAATTAAGGAGTTAAAGTAACCTAAGGTGATTTCTTAGCTGACTCAGAGGCAAATCTGAGTATTTGCATTTCAGGGTTGGGTATTGTAAAATCTTTTACTTGACGGGCAGCCTTGTCAGTGTGTAACCCCAAGCCGGTCAACACAGCCAGTGATTGTTTTATTGTACTCTTGAGATGTGTGGGATGTGATGGTAAAACAGACAAAACCAAACCTGGATTTTCACTGAAGCCCAGTGGGAACATAAAGAAACTGTATGTAGCATAGAGCAGCTACATTGACGTAGCTTCAACTCCGATCAACACTGGCTGTAGCTACTGTGCGAGCTTATCAGTCCCAGATCCCACAGTTACCATATGTAGAAAGTCTGGGCCAATTGAGGTTTAATTGGGACAGACTTGGGTGTCCTCTCTTTTGGAGAGCTGGTCTAAAGACCAGGCTGCAGGGCTCAGGAGATACCTGTCAGTAAAGTGCTGGCCTCACAGGCCCGAGGACCTGTGTTTAATCCTTCAAGCCCATGTAAAAAGCTGAGTATGGTGGCTTGTGCTTGTAAACTGAGCACTGGGAAGGCAGAGACAGGCAAATCTCTGGAGTCTGCTGGTCAGTCAGCTTAGTTTAATTGGCAAGCCCCGGCTCTCAGTGAGCATTCATGAGGAGGGAGGAGGTAAGAGGTAAGAGGATGACTGTGGGCTCCAGGGATGGAATGAAGATCATCAGGCTTATATATTCAGGTGACAAGCACCTTTACCTACTGACCCATCTCACCGACTCCGGAATCCACCCTTGCTGATAAATGTTGTCAACAAACATGAGAGAAAAGGGAACTTCATCCTGGAAAAGATGGACTAAGAAAACTCTGTAGCCAACTTCCCACTTAATGGGAAGGAACAAATGCTTTTCCCAAGACGGGGGCTGGGCAGTGATGCCTGTGCTTCATTCCTATCCATCAGCATACTGAAAGCTCCAGCTGGTACAAAGGTGGATGGGTGGTAGATGGATGGATGGCGGGATAGGTGAGTAGGTGGGTGGATAGGTGAGAGGATGTGGATGGATGGATGGATGGATGGATGGGTGGATGGATGGATGAATGGATGGATGGATGAATGGATGGATGGATGGATGCATGATGGATGGATGGATGGGTGGATGGATGGATGGATGGATGAATGGGTGTGGATAGATGGATAATTATCTTACAATATGTAGAAAAGCTAGAATTAAGTAAATTAGCAGGGTTATCAGATGTAAGATCAACATGTAAAAATAAACCATATTTCTGTATTCTAGCGATAATTTGTTAGAAATTGAAATTTTAAGAAGCCCGGTGTGGTGGCTCATACCTGTAAGTAATCCCAGTATTTGGAGGCTGAGGCGGGAAGGTTACCATGAGTTTAATGCTAGCCTGTGCTGAAGAGTGAAGCTGTCTCAAAAGAGAAAAGAAAAATAACCAAACAGCTGCTAGCTCTGAAAAGAAAGCAAGCTACCAAAATACGTAGATCTCCACTCTTACAACTACAGATCACTAGGAAAAGAAATCATAGGTGACCTAAATAGACAGACAGACATGCTGTATCATGGACTGGAAAGCTGTTGTCATCCTGCATCCCAAAAAGCCAGCAAGAGTTTTGTTTTGCCTTTTTTTTTTTTTTGAGACAGTTTCCCTGTGTAGCCCTGGCTATCCTAGAACTTACTCTGTAGACCAGGCTGGCCTGGAAATCAAAGATCTGCCTGCTTCTGCCTCTGCCTCTGCCCCCTGAGCGCTGAGATTAAAGGGGTGCACCACCACCTCCCAGCTCAGCAAGATTTTTGTTTGGGGAAAAGCTGAATCTAAAATTAGTGTGGAAAGTCAAGGTGGCTCCAGGATGGTGATGGGAGAGGTGTTTGCTGGGTAGAGTGGAGGAAGTTTCCTTAGGGAATGGACTTTGTGTCCCTTATCATGCATGAGAATCTTAAAAGTTGCTTTTCATGTCTGGCCACTTTAGATCTGCGAAGCCCTGGGCTCATTGTCACTCCTGTTCTGAACCACTGAACGCTGCTCCCCCAGCCCTAGTTCATACTGGAATTCAATACCTATCGAGATTGTTAAGAGGCAGAGCCTTAGCAGGGTGAGGTGGTACTCACTCAATCTCAGCATGGGGGAGGCTGAGGCAAGAGGGTAAGGAATTTGAGGATAGCCTGGGCTTAAAAAAAAAATTATGGTTTGGGAAATCCTGAGAGCTTAGTCCTTAGTGTTATACCATTGTAAGAAAGATCAGGGTTGCTTCCTCCGTTATATATGTGTGCACAGAAGGTGCCAACTGTAAGAAAAAGGCTGTCTCTGGAAACAAAATCTGCTAATACCTTGATCTTGGACTTTGCTGCTTCCAGAGCAGTAAGCAATACATTTTATTATTTATATCTTAGCCAGTCTGGGGTACTTTGTTATAGTAGTGTGGTTAGACCAAGACAGCTCTGTCTCTGACCTTTCTTTCTCTGAGTTAGAGAAATGGGTGGCTGAGTCTTTGAGTGGCAGTGAGAGGTTCCTCAGAAACCACTTAAAAAAGCAAAACCAAAACCTGGGTGTGGTGGTACACACTGATAATCCCAGCACTTAGGTGTCTCATTCGTGGGGCTCCCTGACTAGCCAGCCTAGTCTGCAAGTTTCAGGCCAGTGAGAGACCCTGTCTCAGAAAATACATGGACAGTACTGGAGGAATGACACCCCAAGTTGACTTCTGGCCTCCACACACAAATACACACATGTGCACGCACATCTGCACATATACATGCAACTGTCTGCATATACCTGCACATAAATATTTTAAAAATATCTTTTAAAATAACAGCTCTACCTTAGTGCAGATTAATTTTAAAGCTAACATATCAGCCACATAATCTATAATTCTCCCTTTACTGTCCTTTGCAATTTGGAGGCCCTTGGCGAAAATGGCTTGAATGAACACTTGAACAAACTTGAAGCTTATATATTTTTTTCAATACATTTTCTTGCAAGGCATGGTGTAGCATGCCTTTACTCCTAGCACTCAGGAGGCAGAGGCAAGCAGATCTCTGAGTTTGAGGCCAGCCTGGTCTACATATCAAGTTCTAGGCTGGCCAGAGCTACCACAACAAAATACATTTTCCTATTTAAAAGAAAAACAAAAAACAAGCATCTTATTTTTATAGCTGATACTACTCAAAACTTCTATTTGAAAGGAATCTTATCTTCAATAAATCTTATTTATTAAACTCTGTTAACTTTGTAACTTTATTTTATTTTAGTGATTTGTTCTTTTTTGGTGCTGGGACTAAAGGTATTCACCACCATGCCCAGCAAATGCTGTAACTTTAAGGGAAATTAGGGGGAAAAAAATCATCTTAGTGTGACAGACTCAAATGGACAGAATCTTGAAAATTTCGAGAGAGCCTGTGTGTGTGTGTGTGTGTGTGTGTGTGTGTGTGTGTGTGTGTGTGTAGAGGCTAGAGGTTGATGCTAGTGACTTCTTTGATCACTAACCATTTTATATATATTGAGGCAAGGTCTCTCATTGAACCTAGACTCGCCTATGACTAGTCTAGTTAGAGAGTTTGCTCTGGGATCCCCTCTCCTTCCTTTCTTAATGCAGGGATTACAGGGGATGGCCCCGCCCTCTTGGCATTACATGGTAGGTAAGAACTCTATTCTGAGCCACACCACTGCTCTAACTGGCATTTACATGTTCAGGAGCCAAAATCTAGTCCTCACACTTGTGTGGCCAGCGTTTTACCCACTGAACCAATTTCCCCGTTTTTGGAATTTCTGTTTTGAAAGGTTGTGTAAATACTTCTGTACAAAGGCCATAGTACTGGGGTCTAGGTTTTTGTTGTTGTTTGCTTGTTAGTATGGCCACGTCAGTAAATGTCCTCATGAGTAGCTTGGGTGCTTCTTTTGAGTCATTACTGGTTTTTGTTATTGTTAAATTTCCAGGGGTTCAATTAGTACTTCTAAGGGCAATCTTCTCACATAATCCTTTTTTCCCCCCATAGGGCCTTTTATTTTTATTTTATTATTTTTTTAATCCCATCTAACTCAAGCTGTCCTTGAATTCACTATGTGGCCAAGGCTGGCCTTCAGCTGCTGAGCCTCCTGCCTCTACTTCCTGAGAGGTGATAAGCCTAGCTCACAGCTCTGTAAGGCTTTAACTGTTAACCCTGCCCTGGTCCATAGTCCATGGTTCCCCTCTGAGCAGGAGGCTCAGGCCAGGGTGGCCCGCTCTGAGCCTCTCTCTGTGGCCTTTCTTTCGTGTCCATTCTGCATTGGCTGGGATCCTCGGGGCTGGGATGCCCTGCTCCTACCTCTAGCGCAGGTTCCCCCAGCCTGGCACAGTGCCGGCTTCCAGGGGCCGTGCCTGCTTACTTCCTGCAGCAAATGAGCCCTTCACAGCAGCAAGCTGGGACTGAGTGAGCCTCTATCCCCAATCCTTGATTCCCTGTCAAGCTCTGACCTTCCCTCACCTCCTCTCACTGTAAACATCACAGAAAACAGACTTGTTTAACTTGCCCCGTAACTTATTCGAGGTCTCTGTGTGCCCCTGGTCTCCACTGTGTTTATCCACACTACAGGGACTGGCAGCTGTGAGCCCTCTAAGTCCTTAGGGCATCCCTTGGGTTATCAGGCCCAGTCAATTCTTTCCTGACAGCCCTGGAGGAACTGTGTTCCTAACTAGAAATTGGGACTCATCGACAATTCTCAGAGTCCCAGGAGGAGAAACAAGGGTGGGGTTTGTGTGTACCTTCCTGAATCCCAGGTGCTTCTCCCTTCTCAGACGACTGCTGTTATATGGTTGGAGTGTGTCCCCCACGTTCATGGTGTGGCTTTCATTCAGTGCCAGAGTGTGGGGAGATGGAGTCTGGTGGGAAGGGTTTGGATCCTGGATGCAGAACACCATGAATGGATGATTGCTCAAGGACTGGATTAGTTTCTATAAGAATGGGTTGTTACAAAGACAGGTTGCCATCCGCCCCCTCTGGCATGTTCTCTCTCCTACACAAGCCTGCTTACCCCTCTTCTTCCTACTAGGACTGTAGCATAAGGCTCTCACCAATGAGGGATTGAAGTCAGAGGGGGGAGGGGAATGATCAGTAATAATATTTCAAGTCTAGTATAATATAAACCAAAGCATAAGGTACAATTCTTTCCTTTGACTGGAGTTTTTCTACAACTGATTATTTTGTGTTGATCTGGAGCCTTGGTTACCTTTTCGTTGTTGACGTGGAGGTGCTGGGGGTGGAGTAGAGGGCCTCAAGTGAGCTGGACAAGCACTGTACCACTGGGCTATATTCCTGTCCTTCACTGCCATGTTGAAGAGCTTTCTCCTGCTGTAGCCTTGGCACTTGGGTTTATTACTCTGCCCTCACTCCCTTTGGGAAATGCCCTCTTGCTCTGTTCTTCAGGTTATTGCTTGAGAGCCCTTCTCTGACCTCCTAGTCCCTGGAGAACAGCCCCACTCTGCCCCCTCACCCTGCTTAAATCTTTGTCAGCCCCAGGGGAGTAATTTTTTGTTTTAATTTTTTGCTGTGTCCCTGGTGCCTGGCGCATCATGAGACACTGAATAAGCAGATGAATATACATATCTGTGTGATGGAAGAGAAAAAATATGGTTATTACTCAGCATGGTTTATAAGGTCAAGGTATTTAAAAATAAGGAACTTATAAGGGGAAATTAATGTGTATTTATAAATAAACTGCCAGGCTCTGCTTTGAGTGGAAAATGTTGGGGAGAAAGTATGGAAATAAAATGGCATTGTGATGATTTTTTCTTTCTTAAACTTTTTTTATAAAGAGCATCTACTGCTCCTGAGAAACAGAAGCTTTTGCTTAGAAGACAGATTTTTGTAAAAGTTGGGGAAACCATAGGAAACTTTGCCAAGCTGTTTGCTTAGAGAAGTGTAAAATGAAAACCAGGGATCCTGTAATTATTATTGGACTTCTTTGCTTTCTGATAACTGTGTTTAGAAAGGGAGTTGCTCGTATCTGCCGAGCTGGGGTCCTCTGGTACCCCTCAGGGTCGAGTGGATGCCTGCAGCCAAGAGTTAGGCTAAAGTCATGGTGGCTCTTAGAAAACTTGATTAAAAGCAAAGAACAGCAGCTCCAGGAGCCTGGGGAGGGCCACAGGCAGTGATGTAGTCCAGAATTTGTCTCTAGAGGCTGGAGGTGTGGCTCGGTGGTAGAGTGCTTGCCTACCATGAGCAAGACCCTGGCTCCATCCATCCTCAACAACACATAGAGAGGCACAAACACAGGCAGGCACGTGTCCTTCACAGATCTGAAAGAATTGCTGAGTTTGGGAATTAGTTAACAAACACCTAAGGTTGTCAGAGTTTCATCAAACCGACTAGTTCTGGGCGATTTCTTTGCTGCCACTGCAGTTTGATGACGGAGCGCAATGGAAGCCTTCATTTTTGTGGTTTCCCATTGATTCCAGCGTAGCTATGAAAAACAGTGTAAGGCTCAAAGATTTCAGTGCCAGTGGGAAAGAAAGAAGGGAAGCCAAACCTGAGCTCTTCTTGCAGAAACTCCTTCAGCTGTGCACGCTCAGGGGTTTGTGAGTATGTATAACTTGAGATTCAGACCTGTCTGCCTAACTTCAGAGCAGGTCAAAATCAGTAAGTAGCTGTGTGCGCTGGCAGGGGCAGCTCAGTAAACGTGCTTGTCACACAAGCTTGGTGGCCTGAGTTCAGTCTTAGGGTCCCACTATGAAAGGAGAGGCTCAAATTCTGAAAGCCGTCCTATGACTTCCAGGATGAGAGCCGTGGCAGATGCAGGAATCCCTTACATATAACACATACACATATATACACACAGAGAAAGTAACAATAAACAAAATAATTAGAAGAATTATGACACATCTGCTCTTGTGGGTACTGGGGGTCAAACTCGGGCCTCATGCATGCTGGGTAAATGCTTTACTGTTGAGGTCCATCTCCCAATATCTGTGCCTTTTTTTGAGGGGGGGTGTTGAGACAGGGTTTCTCCGTGTAGTTTTGGCACCTGTCCTGGATCTCTCTCTGTAGACCAGGCTGGCCTCGAACTCACAGAGATCTGCCTGGCTCGGCCTCCTGAGTTCTGGGATTAAAGATTGTTAGTTTTAAAGGATTTTTTTTTTAAAAAAAAGATGGTTATTATAAAATATAAGCAGTTTTATTAGTGATGAAACCAGTAAAATGTTAGAAATTGTTCAAGGGAAAATTCAAAGATCATTACTTCCCGTTCCTTCTTCCTGAATTTCAAATAGTCAGCTCTTTAACAATGAGAGCAACACATCTTCACAGTGTACAAAAGGATTATTCCACAACAGCAGATAACCACTCTGGCTTTTTGTCCCCCAGAAAGAAATTACTTTCAGTTCAACAGATTAGTTATGGACAATTTAACCAGTTGTAAAGTAGCTCAGAGACATGAAATATGCAAGTTCCATAGAATCAGGTAATTGAATTTAGAAACTCAATTCTGACAAGATCTAGTTTCCCACTGAAACTACTTAGTAACCTTTTCACTCCATTTCAGAATGGTTCAGTTTATACTGGGATGACTACTCCGAAGGGGGCTATGAGGGCTAGATTGTTACCCATACTTACTAGGCCCTATTCCTTGCCCCGTTCCTCCAGCCTGAAGCATCGTCCCTATATAGCTTGAGTGCTGGACAAGCATCCTTCATGGTCTCAAGCTCCCCACTATAGATTTCCTGTTTATCCCTGGTCCCTTTAGTTCAGAAATGTTAGATTCTTACTGCCTGTACTCAGGACTATGCCCTTAGAGCCTTAGCCTGGCCTTGTTGGGCCTGAGTGACCTGAGTGAGATCTGAACAGTCCAGGTGAGAGGGTTACCTGCCACCAAAGGCCGAACAGAAGATGAGGAGCCTGGCACTTAGCTGTGGGCAGTACTTGGTAAATATTAGCCATTATTGTGAACACCATGGGTCCTGCCTCATCTGACCCAGCTCTGACCCAGCTTCTTTTCCTTTCAAGTTCCCTCCATAGAACTCCACCTCAGCCTGGCTGGAAGGCCCTCGTTCCACTTCAGAAGCTTCAGTAACACACTGCTGCGGCATGGCCCCCAGCCCCAGCCTGTCGGCCTGCAGCTGAACGGACTGGGGCGAGGCAGGGACCTGTGTCCTCATTTCTGGCAGCTGTCCCGGCCTAGCCCTCCCTCCCTGGTTTTTCTTTGCTTGACTGATGACCTACCTGTGTCTTGTGACGTCCTGTGATAAAGCACTGCCTGAACTGTGTTTCTCTTTCTTGCTGGTCTGGGCTTTCTGAATGTGTTTAGATAATAAGGTGTACCTATAGTTTGTTGATAAGTTACACACATCTCCATGGCAGAGGTACCTTTTTTCCCCCCCTGTTCGTTGTCCATATTGGAGAACTCCTGACTGCTAAGCAAGTGCCACCAGCTCATCCAGGTTCAGTCTTCTGGGTTGCTGAATTTTGGAAAAGTCCCAATTCCAGAAAGAAAAGATTTATCTGATTCATGTTGACCATGAGAGCACTGGTAACATAGGTTCCAGGTGACTCTACAGTTAGAATCTCAGTCACAGGAGCAGCTTGTGTGTGTGTGTGTGCCTTCCTGTGTGTGTTTACAGGTGAGGAATCTGGCTTTTGGAAAAACCACATTCTTTCCTCTTGCCAGATATGAGAAAGTTGGGTGAATTTTGGTAGGGGCCTTGCATATGCAAGGCCTGTGCTGGACCACCATGTGCTAAACTTCCCAGCCTCCTTCTTGTCTTTATTATCCATTAAACGCTCGTGGGGAAGACTGATGGATTATGAAGAGCCTTGGGCATTTTTTGGAAGTACCGTATACGAGAAGTCAAGTCTTACGTGTGATGTTTAAAGGGCTGGTGTTGAACCATCCCAGGCTGACTGCCTGACTGAATGTTTTAGAACAGGCAGCTGGGAGGCCTACAGTAACTCCTTGGGGTTGGTAGGTAGAATTTTGCCTTTTAGGTGTTTTTTTTTTTTTTTTTTTTTTTTACTTCTATGCTAGTAAAGCAAAAACATACTAGTGAGGCACAAAACATCTATAGTCTTCATAGAACATGGCTGTGGAATTGAAGCTAGGGAAATGAATGAATTGTTGCTGCCCCTGGCCCTGGCAGTGTGTGGGTCCTGAAGTGTGGCATGGTGGGCTGCTGAGGAGGTTTTGGGAACACACAGCTAGGCAGGTCCTACACGTGTCCCGTGTGTTGCCCTCACCACCTTCACTACATGTCTGAGAAAGCCTCTGCTGTTGGTCTGGACTTTGGAGGCCCAAGAGCTGCCAAGCTAGGAGCCCACAGGGGGGAAAAAAAGACTGATTGCCAGGGAGTCCCAGGGGAGTCCGCAGGACCAGGGGTTTGTCAAAACATCTGTGTTCCATTCTGAGTTCTGTAGGTAGCTTGCAGGGTGTTTGTTTTGTTTTAAAATGACCAGATCAGCATAGCTGAAGACTTTTTTAAAAAAAGAAAGAAAAGAAAAGCTAGCTGTTTACAGTTACTGTCTTAGTAGAGCATCTAGACCCGACAAAGACAGAATTTAGCCAGACTGGTTCAGTTGTCTTGTTCTCAACATAACTATTGCTTACGATGGGCAGGTTGTGTTCTACATGGTTGGTTTGCCTGAGGGTGACGGGTGCTACACGCGTTCCGGACACCTCGAGCACAGTTGGCATGCTCTAGCTGCCCAGCCACAGGCCTGGCACTGGCAGCATCTGCTGGGAGGAAAGGCAGCCTGTTGTCCAGAAGGGATATGTTTTTATTTGTTTATTTCTTCTGAGACAGTCTCCCTGTATAGCTCAGGCTGGCCCCAAATTCTCAATACTCCCTGCCTCAGCATCTTGAGTGTTGGGGGGGATGCCCCGCCATCCTGCCTTCCCCATCTGTTTGCCGTTGGCTTAGAGCTTCTGTGGGGAGCACTGATGTCCGCCCCCCGCCCCCGCCCCTACCCTCAGAGCTAGGGATTGACTCATCAAGCATTCTACGGACAGCTTGTTTCTTTTTCTTTCAGTAGCTCTGTCTTACTTATCTAATAGGGAAATTTATTTTACTGACACAGCTCGGGCATGACGTTAAGTCAGATAGGAAAGTAAGTTCTCAACTAAGCAAAGATGTAAACTCTAGGTATCTTCCAGACATACTATTTAAAACAGATTTATTTTGAATTAATAAACATGTAGCACATTGTCTTTGCTGTATGCAGGGAATAGTGTGTTCGGTACCACATGATTGACTAAATGCATACAAGCAAACAAGTAACTGACTTGCTGACTTCTTTTAACAAGTGCTCCTGTTTGTTGAAATGAAAAACTTTCAGTAACACCCACCCCCTTTTGAGGCAGGGTCTCTCTATATCAGTGGTTCTCCAATTTCCTAATGCTACTACCCTTTAATATAGCTCCTCATGTTGTGGTGACCTCTAACCATAAAATTATTTTTGTTGTTACTTCATAACTGTAATTTTGCTCTGAATCGTAAGGCAAGTATCTGTATTTTCTGATGGTCTTAGGTGATCCCTGTGAAAAGGGTCATTGGACCCCCATGTTGCACTACTCTATATAATCCTGGAGCTTGCTATGTAGACCAGGCTGGCCTTGAACTCATAGTGATCCTCCTGCCTCTGCCTCCCTGTCTTTCTGCCTCTCTCTGCCTCTTTCTCTCAAGTGCTGGGATTAAAGGTGTGCTCTCAGTTCCTCTTAAAGCCGAAGTTGTGAGGTGAGGTGTAGCTCAGTGGTAGAGCTCTTGACTAGCATGCACTGGGTTCAGTGACTGCTGCCCTCTCAAAAAAAATCTCTTAAGTTATCAGAACATCCATTGAACAGTCAATGATGTGTGATAGGAAGTAGAGATAGGTGTAGACAAATGATAGAATTTCCACCTGAGTGTGTGTGAGGGGCCCCTCCCTCCCTCCCTTCTTGCCCTGTACTCCTCTATTGCTGTGTTTCCTAGGCTGGCCTTGAACACCTGGACTCAAGCACTCCTTCCCTTTCAGCCTCCCACTTAGCTAGGGTCACAGTTTCACCACTGCTCATACCTTTGTGAGTTGCCAGGAGGCTTTGAGGTTACACTGTGTGGAGCTGACCTGTGTTGTCCGGGTACATGCTTGTTGGCTGCAGGCTTCATTGATAAATAGGCTCTGGAGGATACATTCGAAGGGTCTCTTGAATCTGCTTCATTCTTTCTATAGGACTGTTTTTCTCTCTGACTGCCTGGTCAAGAGCAGCATGTGACCCCTGAGCCCCAGTGGCCCCTGTCTCCCTTCAGCACATCAGACAGTACGTTTGATGGAAGTCTCAGCTCTGCCCAACTTCGTTCTGGCCCACTTTTGCCTGAGGCCAGCCAGATACTTCATTCTCTGCCAATCTGGCCAGTTTATGGAGGGCATCCACCCGTCAGGCTTGTCTGGTAGAGGCTTCTGAGCACTGACGGCCTTGGACTGAGAATTTAGGGCAACACCGATGTGGGGATAAGGGCTTGTACCACTGTGGTGGCACTGACTCTCGAAGATAGCTGGGGGCTGGCTACCATCAGCCTGAAAGCATCTCAGAGAGAGTGATAGCACTGAGGAAGGTGCAGACCACTGCACCTTCTCAGTGCTATTCTCAGGAAGGTGCCAGTTCCTGTGTAGTTCTGTCAAGCCAAGAAACCCAGCAGGGGAGAATACTAGGGTTGGTTTTTATTTTATTTTATTGGTGTTTTGCTTGTATGTCTGTCTGTGTGAGAGTGTTGGATCCTGGAGTTACAGACAGTTATGAGCTGCCATGTGGGTGCTGGAATTAAACCCAGGTCCCCTGGAAGAGCAGTCAGTACTCTTAACCACTGAACCATCTCTCCAGCCCATGCTATATTTTCAGTGAGTGGAAAGAACTGCAGGGGGGAGTCTGGGAAACCTTGCTGCCTTGGCTTATTTGCAGAAGGAGCCCAGTCTTGCTTGAATGCTGTATTAAGAGGCCCATGGAGCCAAGCACATTTGCCGCATGAGGTTTTGGTACTCAGTTCAGGGCAGGTTCAGAATGTGTCCTGCTCTCATGTGTGTTTCCCATTTTATAGTAGCACAACTCAACAACTCTGAAGGGTCAGAGGAGTTGTAAAGGAATGGTTAAGAAGAGTTTAAGCGGTCCGTTTTTTGAACTGTATCAGTAATGTATTGTGGTAGGGGGTGCATTTTAAATGTTTGTCTCTGGCTGTCTGCCAGACCCCATGCCAGCCTGCTCTTGGTGGTTAAATCCCAACAAGCATGAGGCTGTCTCTGTTTTAGACCTGGCTGGGTCAAGTTAGAGGTGCCTGGCCAGCCTGGGTTGTGGGCCTACCCCGTTGTGTGTTAAGTCCTTGGGGCTCAGGGTCCTGAGCATGACACAGTATGTGAAGAGCACTCTGTAGTCACTTCTTTTGAGGGTGATGGGATAAATGACCAGCTCCAGAAGGGGTGAGTTTTTTTTGGGGGGGGTCTGCTGAAGCTGCATTGCTCTCTCCATCACTGCCTTGCTGCTGCTGTCTTCCCACACAGCTCTGGTTTCCTGCTTCCTGCCTCTTGCTGGCCACCTGCCTCCCCTCTGGCCACCTTTGCTGCTTTCCTGATTGCTTGTCTCTGTGTTCGAGACTCCCCAGGCTATGTTTGAAGCCACTCCAGTTCCTCCTGTTGCTCCAGCTTCACATCTGGTGGAGTGTTTTGGGGAATCTGGGGCTGCACAGGGCTTACAAACAAAGCTCCTTTATGTCAGGGACCTCAGAGTCAAACACGTTTGTATTAGGAGTAGCACACTTGTAACTCGTCTATAAACTACAGAATAGGAAAACAACCTCTTATAATATTTATGCCTTAAAAAAATCGGGCTATTGTAGAAAAATAAATTAAAAAAAAAATTGCCAGCTTTCTCAGCTCTCAAGGATGTCCACCTCAGATAATTGGGTGTATGTTGTGTTAGCCTTATTCCAGAGTGCAGCTTACTGGGATGGGATACTATGGATGCTGTTTCATAACTTATCCTTGGATATGACAATCTGAAAATAGATCTACATTATTTCTCTTAAGAACTTTCCATGAAGATGGCTAGGGAGATGGCTCTGTGGGTACTGTGCCTGCTGTGAAAGAGTGAGACCCAAGTGCAGCTCTTTAGCTGCCAGGTGCAGCAGCACACTCTGGAACTCTGGTACTAGGGGAGTGGGGGCAGAGACAGGTGAATTACTAGAGCTCATTGGCCATCCAGTCGAGCTGAATTGATGAGAGACCCTTTCTCAAAAAATACAGGTGAAGGATGATCGAGGAAAGACACTAGATGCAGATCCCTGACCTCCACATGGACTTACCACACATGCACTCATACATGTACATGCACCCACACAGACACATCTATACAGCAACAGCAACAACCACACACACACACACACACACACACACACACACACACACACACACACAGAGTTTTGTATTGAAATTCAGAATATATGTAGAAATGACCCCCAGCTATGTGTTTGCAGCCTCTGGTGGCCCACGCTAATGAACTCTTTCTTGTTTGGCTATAGGTACCATTTTGGAAATGGAATTTTCATTTCATGATTGAGTGTCAATATTGAAGAATTTTTTCCTCTATTAACCTAGATACATAACCAGAGCTCATTTGCATTAAAAATGTTAATTAGGAGATGCCCACCATTTTCTTCCTGAAAACGTAACTCGAGCGACATTGACCCTGGGGGTTGGACACATGCCAGTGATGCTGGTGGTCTCCACTGCTGTGTTGGCACATGGACTTTTGTGTAGTTTTGACCGTGTGTACAAGCACATGCTCATTTAGCTCCACAGTTAGGACACAGAGCAGCCGGTGCCCTACAGCACCTCCTCCCTGTGTAGTCTAACCCAGCCTTTCCTACCTCTCTCATTTATCCCTCATGACTACACCTTTGTCTTTTCCAGAAGACAAAATGGGATTGTAGGGATGTATTTTTGAGATCATCTTTCACTGGTATAATGTATTGAGACTCATTCCATTTGTGTCTTTTGTCAGTAGTTAATTTCTTTTTGTTGTTACATAGTTTTCCATCATGGAAACTATATATAATTCTTCCTTCCTCCCTCTCTTCCTTTCCTTCCATTAAGAGATAAGGTCTCACCGCCTCAGCCTTATGTACCTAGGACCATAAGTACCCAGCTTGGCTTATGTTCCATTATTCTTTCAATTCTTGGAAGCCATTTGGGCTGTATGTAATTTGTGACAGTTATGGATAAAGCTGCTATAAATGGATATATACTTCTCTGTTTGTGTTATTGGGTTAATACCTAGGAGTGAGGTTGAGCTAGAGATGCAGCTCAGTGTAGAGCACTTGCCTAGCATGTGCAAAGCCCTGGGTTCCATCCCAGGTGTGCTCAAGTGCATGTATCTGTATATACATGTATACATATATATATATGTGTGTGTGTGTGTATACACACAGACACATAAAAGTTAAAAGGACTTAGGGGGATGGCTGAATAATAGACTACTTAGTCCCTGATTCACTTCACACACACACACACACACACACACACACACACACACACACACACAGTTTCCTAGGACTGTGATTTCTGGACCATAGGGTAAATGTATGTTTTAATTATTATTGTCTTTAAATGTTTTATATGTATGGGTGTATTGCCTGCATGTATGTCTATGTATCATGTCCATGCCTGGTGACCAAGGAGGCCAGAAGAAGGTGTTTGATCCCTGGAATTGTAGTAGCAGATGGTTGCAAGCTGCCATGTGGACCCTGGGAATTGAACCTGGGTCCTCTGGAAGAGGAGTCTGTGCTCTTAAACCACTGCCTTTTCAGCTCCCTGTTTTAGTCATTTAAGAACTAGGTAAACAGTTTCCTAGAGTGGCTATATCATTTGTTTATATATATATGTGTGTGTGTGTGTGTGTGTGTGTGTGTGTGTGTGTGTGTGTGTGTGTGTTTCACAACAGGGTTTCTCTGTATAACAATCCTGGCTGTCCTGGCATTTGCTTTGTAGACCAGGCTGGCCCCGAACTCACAGAGATCCACCTGCTTCTGCCTCCGAAATGCTGGGATTAAAGGCCTGAACCATACTGTCCAGAATATCATTTGTATTCTTCCTAGCAGTATGTGACAGTTCTAGGTGCTCTGCGTGGCCAGCACTTCATAGTCTCCTCTCTATTCTGTCTGCCCCTGACTGCTGGCTTGGGCTAGGTCTTCTCCACACTCTTTCTTGCTTTCAGAGTCCTGCTCTGAAAACTTGTCCCAGGCAGTATTGACCAGGCAGCAGTCAGTGGGGAACAGCTGACGTTGGACCTGCTTCATGACTGAAATGGAATGTCAACGTTGTGATATTTGGATGCTGTCTAATTTGTTTTTACTGTGTGTAGCTGACATTCTGTTGGCTTGCTTTGCTCTGTAGTGTTATGATTTTTTTGTTTTGTTTTGTTTTTGTAGTAAGCAAATGTTTTACAAATCATTCTTGGATGGGTGTGGCTTATGCTAGAATCCTGGAAAAGAATCCATCTTAATAAGGCTTGAGCTTAATGTTAGTATCTACACATTAATGAGTGGGTTTCCAAGGTGGATGTGAAAATCAAGCTTTCTAGAAAAGCTTGGTGACCTTAGTCTCCCCACCAAAAAAAAGCTTGCTTCTGCTTTAAGTTCCCTGGGACACATGTCCCTATATCGTCAGGCCCGTTTTCACTTGACTTTTCTCCTGTCACACATTCTTGCTACTGAATCTTTGAACCTTCAGCCCATGCAGGTTAGAGTTCACTTGCTCTCAGGAAGCTACCCCTGGGGTGATTGCAACTCTCGTGGTTGGTGCTGTTTTAAATCTAATTCATAAATAGTGCAGGGGATGGGTCAGTCTACAGGTTTTCTCTAATGGTTTTTAGAAATGTATGTGGCCTCACCTGAGCCTATGCTTTGGGCTGACACGAGACATTAATTATAAGTCATTAGAGATGTCCAGTTACCTGTGGACATGGTCTAGTGGTTGGTTCAAGTTGCTGGGTCAGTCATTGCTCAGCCGTCTTCCTGAATATTCAGGGGTGGAGCAGGGAAGCAGCTGGACATAATTCCAGGAACAGGGCACAGGTGGAGGCTCCCGTCGGTAGTTAGCAGGTGATTGGAGAGGAGCCAAGTCCCAGGGCGATGTGTTTTGAGGAGTCTCAGAGAAGCCTGGAGCAATAGAAGGGAATTGGGGACAGTCCTCAAAGGAGCCCTCAACTTTGTATCTCTTTGTTTTAACATTATTCATTAAGGAAATCTTTCCAGTAAGCCAAAAAAAAAAAAAAAAAAAAAAAAAAAAAAAAAATTTCCTCCTAGAATATTACTAATCTGAGATGAGCAGTTGTTTACCATGTGCATAATCTTTTGTCTGTTTATGTGTTTGAGTGTGCTGGGGATGGAACCCTGAGCCTCAGTATGTGCTAAATATGCGTTTTACCACTGAGCTGTCTGTTCCCAACCATCTCTCTCAGTTTCAACTGATCCCTTTCAATCATTAACTCTGCTTTCACATAGCTTTGCTTTCCCCAGAGCATCAGCTGAATAATCACATCCCATGGAGCCTTTTGAATCTGGCCTTATCTACTTAGCATGAATCTCTTGAGATTAATCCTTGTTACAAGTGTTGGTAATCCATTCCTCTTTCTGTTGAGTATATATTTGATGGACTTACCATTGCTTGCTTATCTATTTACTGAAGTACATTTGGGTTGTTTCTAGATTTGGGTGGTCATGAATTGAGTCAGCATGAATACTTGTATAACAGATATTGATGTGACTGTAATTTTTGTTTCTCTGGGGTAATATCAAGGAGTGAGACTGCCAGGCTGTATGGTATGAATATGTTTAACTTTATAAGAAACTAACAAACCATTCTCGGAGGCTGCACCTTTTGCCTCCTTACCAGTGGTATGTGAAGTCACAGTTATGTGGAATCCTGGCCATCACTTGGCATTTTGAAAGTTGGGGTCATTGTAGTTAGTAGGTGTGGAGAGGTGTGTCAGTAGTTTGAACTTGCATTCCCCTCGTGGCTAGTGATGACAATGATGTGCCTGTTTGTCATCTGCATTTTTCATGAAGTGTCTGCTCATACATTTGGAGTAGGGACATGTACCTCTGCATATGAGTGGAGGTCGGAAGACAGCTTGTGAGAGTCATCTTCTACCATGTGGGTTCCAGGAATCAAACTTAAGTCACCAGGCTTGGTGGCAATCACCTGTACTTGAGTCGCCTTGCCAACCCTCAACAATTTTTGTTTTAATTTAGCTTTTTGAAACAGAGCCTTCTAACACACACTAACAGCGAGAACAGTGAAACAAACCCCTAGGCTCTTCACCTTGCTTTCACAGTTAGCTTTACTCCACACTCTGTCCTAGCCCTTCTCTCCTTTTTTAAAAAATTTTAATATTTTATTAAAAAATGTATTTTGACTTTTTAAAATGTATTTTATAAGTGTTTGGTCTGCATGCATGCATGCATGTGCACTACATGTGCGCCTGATGCCTGCAGAAGTCAGAAGAGGGCTGGAACTGGAGTTACCGATGGTTCTAAGCCACGTGTGTGTGCTGGGAACTGAAGCTGGGTGCTCTTAACCTGGATGCCCTTAACCACCGAGCCATCTTGTCATATTTTAAAGCAGATCTCAGATATTGTAACACTCAGCTATAAATACTAAGTGAACATCTGTACAGGTCGATAACTTTTTCAACAGCTGCAAGATCTGTAGCACAATTAAGTAAGAATTCCTTGATGTCATCTATAACTGGTATGTGCCCACTTTGTGCCGGTAGCCTCACAAGTACCATTTTGCTTTGTTTGAAGTAGGATCTAAACAAGACGCACTCATTGTATTTGCCTAATAGATTTCTGTTTTTAAAAAAGATTTATTTTGGCTTCATGTGGTGGCACATGCCTTTAATCCCAGCACTCGGGAGGCAGACACAGGCAGATCTCTGAGTTCGAGGCCAGCCTGGTCTACAGAGTGAGTTCTAGGACAGCCAGGGCTGTTACATGAAGAAACTCTGTAGCAGGAATCTTAACAGGTCTTATTAATAAAATCAAACCTGAGGCCAGTTATTGGGGTGAACACTGGAAGGTCAGAGAGACAGACCAAGCCACAGTTAACCTCACCTTGCCAATTTCTCAGCTGATCTTATTTCCTCAGACTGGATGCCTCTGAGTCCTCATCCAGAATGAATCTCAGCTGAACTGCTGCTTGAAAGCCTGAATGCTTAACCAGCCAAGTGCTTTATAAGTGCCTCACGCCTTATATACCTTTCTGCTTTCTACCCTCACTCCCTGGGATTAAAGGCGTGTGTCACCATGCCTGGCCATTTCCAAAGTGGGCTTGAACTCACAGAGATCCAGAGGGATTTCTACCTCTGGAGTGCTAGGATTAAAGGTGTGAGTGCCACCATTTTCTAGCCTTTGTATCTAGTGGCTGTTCTGTCTCTGACCCCAGGTAAGTTTATTAGGGTGCACAATATTTTGGGGAACACAATACCACCACAAAACCCTGTCATGATAAACAAACAAACAAACAAAAAAAGATTTATTTTGACTGGGTGTGGTGGCACTTGCCCTTAATACCAGCATTTGGGGAGGCAGAGGCAGGCGGATAGATCTCTGTGAGTTTGAGGCCAGCCTGGTCTACATAGTGAGACTCTGCCACAAAACAAAACAAAACATCCAAAAACCAAAAAAAACCCTGTTTTAAAAAATAATGTGTACTCTGTGTATCTATATATAGGTATGTATATGCGAGTGCAAGTGGCCACAGAGGCCAGAGGCATCGGATCCCCTGGATCTGGATTTAGAGGTGGTTTTGAGCTACCTAATGTGGGTACTAGAGATTGAACTTGAGTCCTGTGTAAGAGCAGTGAGTGCTCTTAACTACTCAGCCACCTCTCCAGCCCCCATTTCTCAGTCTCAGTCTGTAGCAGCTCCCATCTTCTTTGGCACTGCATGGGGGGAGGGGCAGCCTGTAGGCAGTTAGAAGACAGCCTTGGGCTGATTCTGACTTCTGTGTTCCTGAGACAGGGTCACCTGTTCGCTGCTGTGTACACCAAGCTAAGGGGCTCGAGTTTCTGGGGGATTCTCCACTTCTCATCTTGTTGTAGGAGCACTTTAATTACAGATGTCCCACTGCACATGACTTCTGTTGCTTCAAACTCAGGTCTCCACACTTGCACAGCAAGTACTGTGCCCACTGAACCATATCCCCAGCCACTTTGGTGCTATTTCTTCATTAAAGAAATGAGGCCATTCCTCAGGTGTATGTCCTGCATGTCAGTGTTAGTTGGAGTCCCCTTCCTGCATGATTTTACCCTGTTCTTGACTCATTGTCTCTGAACTGGTAAATGCTGTGTCCATGAACTGTGTGTGTGTCCCACTGCAGCCATGTGAACAGGCAGCAGTAACTGATGTTTAGTGAGAATAATATTGACTGTTGGATAACTGATACATTTGTTTAGAATCTGCTTCCTCCCCCCCCCCCCCCCATTTACACAGGACTTAACTCAAAGAGATCGCCTACCTCTGCCTCCCAAGTGCTGGGATTAAAAGCTTTCACCACCACACCTGGCATGAGGAAGTTTTGACATTATCTGGAGATATGTTTGATTGTTATTACTGGGAAGGACATGGATGCTGGCACCTGCTGCAGGGGCAGGCCAGGGTTGCTGGTAAGCACCATACTCTATAATCAGGATGCCCCTCCCAACAGAAAATGATCCAGTCCAAAATGTCAGTAGGACCAGATTTGGGAAACCTTGTTCTGGAGTATAGCATATGCTATCTCAGGAATTTGGAGGGATTCCTAGTGACCAAGTGCATGAACTCTGAGCATAGAGCAAGGGCTATGGGAAATGAAGCCAGAAGGCAGAGGCAGGTGGATTTCTGAGTTGGCGGCTAGCCAGGGCTATATACTGAGACCCTGTCTTCAAACAAACAAAAACATACATACTTTAGTGTCCTAAAGACAAGAATATTTTCTGACATAATCATGGTATAATTGCCCAAATCAGGAAGCTGACACTGATGTGTTAGTATTAGTGATTCTGTAGACTTGGTTCCTGTTTCCCTTAGTGTCTCAAAGCTCCTTCTTAAAAGGGAATCTTGACTTGGACGTCAAGTTTAGCATCATGTCTCTTTAATCCCCTTGCTTCTGGAATAGTTTGTCAGCTCTTGTGTTTCATGCCGTTGACATTTGGGAAGGATACAGGCCAGTTATTTTGTAGAATGGCCCTCAATTTGGGTTTGTTGACGTTTTCTGCTGTTTGGATTCTGGTCACTTTGTGGTACTGTCAGGAAGACCACAGAAATGATGACGCATTCCTTTTAGTGATCCCAGCCTACTGAAAGTAACTGGTGCCAGGCGTCTTCACTGCCAAGTTGCACTTTTCTTATGTTCTTAATGGTATTTTTTATGCAGGATACTTTTAGACAGTGTAAGTCTTTCTCACGTTTTCATGCATTACTTTTAATGGTGCATGATCATTCTTACTCTAATCAAGTATTTTTATGATGGCTGCCAAAAGGTGATTTTAATCTGCCCTTTCTTCTATATGAATTGAATTTTGACTATAAGGAAGAACCTGGAACATGGATCCTCCACACCAGTTTCTCAAATGTTGGGCTTATAGGCGTGTGCTACCATGCCAGTTTCTCTGTGCCTTTTCTTATAGCCACATAAACTCACAAGCTTTATTCATAAAACTTACCACTTTGTTTGTTTGGTGCTGGGGACTGTACCACTGAGCTGAACTCCCAGCCCCCATTATGTATTTTGAAGCCCAAATTGTCTCAGATTTGGCCAGTGTGAGTTCCCATGTGCATGGAACATATTCCCTTCCTTCTCTGAGCATAAGATGTGCAGGACATTTGACTCTCCCACCACAGCCCTGAACTGGTCAAGAAGCCCTGGTTCCTTTAAATAAAAAAGGTAGTATTTAGAAACGAAGGTTTGGATACGCCCCACACAACACTGCCTGACTCGCTCCCCTCCCTTAGTTCTTCCTCCCTTCCAGCCTCCCTCCTTCTTTCTGCTTCAGATCAGTTTCACTGAGAAACCTTTGTTCTCTCTGGTAGGATGTCAGTCTGGGTGCGCACTCTTGCTGTAAAGGGTTCTGGCGCCTGGGTTTGACTTCAGCTCTGCTGTTAATGAGACAGGGAGGTCCAGGGCAGGTTGCTAGACATCTTTGCCTCGCTTTCCTTATAACAAGATGGAACTTAAAAACCGATTGGCTGGCACGATGGCTTAGTGGGTAAAGGCAGTTGCCACCAATCCTAATGATCTGACTGCTATGGCTTGCCCACTGATACCCCCACCCCTGCACTGCTGCTGCCGCCACCGCCACCACACACACACACACACACACACACACACACACACTAAATAAAAGGGTTTAAAAGAATTAAAACCACTATAATCCTCACTGAGACTTGCTGGTCACCAGCTTAGCTAAATAAAACATGAGCCCCAAGTTAGTGAGAGACCCTGTCTCTAGGGAATAAGGTGGCAATTGATGTCTCCATCAATTGCACCTGACATTCTTCAAGGCATTGAACACGTGTACAACACACGTGTGCACAAACACACACAACAAAAAGTCATGATTTTGGGAGTGTAACTCAGTAGCAAAATGCAAGCTCAGCATGTCTGAGGCCCTGAAGTTAGACCCCAGTATTGCAAAAAAAAAAAAAAGAAAACAACAACACACAAACCCCCAAGAACACTGAACTTCTCTTTGGAAGAGGCAAATGGTTGCACACTCAACTAGGAATTTTATGGACTGTGAATTAGACCTCAATTAAAAACCAGTTGACTGATCATGATTTTTCAGAGGCTGGATAAAGAGTAAATTAGAGAGAATACTTCTGAACCCATTTTAGCTCTGTGGATGGCCCCTGTAGAAGCTGAACTTCATTCACTAAGGCTGCAATGTCCCCATTTATAAACACTGCACTTTATAGTAGGCAAGGAGTCGAAGTTTTGGACACAGACTTCATGCTCAGTGGGTTGCTAGCTCCCTTCCTCAGTGGATTGGGCAGAGATTTGGGGGCCTCAAGGGCAATGGGACATAGTAAGCTGAGTTTCTCCCCAACACACACACCTCTAGAACAGTTGGTCAGTCTTCAGTATGAAGCTGCCACAGCCTGCTGACTTCTTGGTCAACAAGCAGAGCAGTTCCCTGTTTTCACGTGGTTACGGGGGATGCCAGAGCCGTTGGGGAGGTACTGGTTACTTGAGATTAAAGCAAAAAGTGGTGGCGCACACCTTTACTCCCAGCACTTGGGAGGCAGAACCAAGCGGATCTCTGTGAGTTCGAGGCCAGCTTGGTTTACAAAGTAAGATCCAGGACAGGCATCAGAAAACTACACAGAGAGACTGTCTCAAAAAACCAAAAAAAAAAAAAAAAAAAGAAAGAAAGAAAGAAAGAAAAAGCAATAAAGAGGGGAGACTTTGCTTTTGGATAATATGGGGATGGATACTACCCTCTGGGTTTTCAGCCTCACCCATGAAGCTGGGACCATGAGAAGGAGGCGGGAAGGACTCCAGGTCCAGCAACATCTTTGAACATTCTCAACTGGGACTGGTTTGAAGGTCTTTTGCTTCCTGTGTCCTGTGCAAGTGCATTGTTGTTTTGCTCCATTACTAATCTAAACAGTCTGGAAATGGAGCTTTTGGGGCAGAGTGGCATTTGCTGTAAAACTTTGTGGGTATTCTCTTGGCAAGAAAGATACTGACCACCCTGTGGCTCTCTGAAATCATGTGTAAGTATATCATCAGACCACAGACAATCTTCCAGGTTTCCTTTAAAAAACAAGAAAGAGAATATTTTGCATAACACACTTTGTGTTCTCCAAGGAGTTAGATATCCCAAAATAAGCATATTGTAATTTGCTGAGGCTGTGGTCCTCTGTGGCCGGCCTTCATTGACAAGCAGCTCACAGGTTGAATGTGTACACCAGTGCTTTGCTCATGCTGTAAGTATAAACAGCTACATTAAAAAAGTGATGCATATTTTAAAGCTCCACTTTTATGGCTTTAGGAGATCAAAAACAAAATTGCTTATACAGTGGAACCTGCCTTGGTTGAGTAGGCTTTAGTGGCAAGCAACAGCTTCCTAGGTCACCAGCAGCCTGCACCCTCTTCTAATGCACTTGGCTGCACTGAGCCCTTGGCAACTTCTCTTTTGTCTTCATCCCCATCTTAATACTCAACTTAGTTGTCTCTGCCGATCGACTCTTTTGCTACTGATTAATTGCTTCTCTCTCTGTGTGTGTGTGTGTGTGTGTGTGTGTGTGTTGGGAGAAAGGGGGACTAAGGCCCCTGGGGCCAGCCATCTCCATCTCCACCCTTAAAGAGCAGGTGCTTGGCTTGTCATGCCGCCTGCCTGCTTTCTTCTCTTCCTCTTTTTCTTTTTCTCTTGCTCCTTCTTCTCTTTCTTTCTGTTGTTGTTGTTTGTTCCTCTTTGAGATGGGGTCTCATTGTATCTCAATCCGGCTTGAAACTCACTATGTAGGTTAGGCTAACCTGGAACTTGAAATTCTCCTGGCTCAGCCTGCCAAGTGCTGTTAGTACAGATGTGTACCACAATGACCAGCATCCTTTGCACATCTTTTTTGTTTGTTTGTTTTTTGAGACAGGCTTTCTTTGTGTGCCCTGGCTGTCCTGGAACTCAATCTGTAGACCAGGTTGGCCTGGAACGCAGAGATCCATCTGCCTCTGTCTTCCGAGTATTAGGATTAAAGGTGTGCATCACCACACCAGGCCTCCTTTCTAACTCTTAAATCCATAAATTTGGCACTGTTTATTTATCTGGAGAAAAATGGAGAGCCCAAAGTTAACTTGAAATTTTGATTGTAGGTTAATTAATTTACACTTGCTATGAGCTCCTTTCTTTTGGAACCAGAAAAATACTCTCTGGCTATGCTGTTGTCTGAGTGGTGGAGAGGACACTGTTACAGACCTGCCTTCTTCAGGAGACGGTCTCCATAAGAGAGATTTTCTTTCTCAGGAAAATTAAGGTGTTCCTATAGCAAGCTCCTTTGGAAATGGCCATCATGCATGCAAGGTGTCAGATACTCTCGTGGTGCTAGCCACCGAGCTTTCATGCTGTGTCCTTGAAGAAAAACTATGTACTGATGGGGCTTCCCATGCCCCAAATGTAGAAAGACCCCAGATAAGTTCTGTTAGGCATCTCATGTAGGAGACTATGGCACAGGGAAGAACTACCCATGGCCTTGGACAGGCCTGGACCATATAGTGGAGGTGCTACCTGCTTCCTGAGTAGGTATAAGGATGCAAGAAGGTGTGTGTCTTAGAGCTGGATAGTTTCCTTACATGTAGATGTACACTCAGTGTGAGCTATTGACATTCTGTGGTACTTCCTAAGGCACAGTTTTGAATCCCTCTGTAGACCGTATGGTGTGGTTGAGATTTCTCATTCATTCATTCATTTATTATATATGCAGTGTTCTGCCTGCATATATGCCTGCATGCCAGAAGAGGGCACCAGATCTCATATTAGATGATTGTGAGCCACCATGTGGTTGCGGGACCTCTGGAAGAGCAGCCAGTATTCTTAACTTCTGAACTATCTCTCTAGCCCGTAGTTGAGGTTTTAAGATCTGCCATTTAAAAAGCATGTGCACATACAGAGCAATTTCATGTCTTGCTCTTGACTCAGAAAGAAGGTGGGAAGTCCTGGTGCCTCTTCTGGTTGGGTTCCAGAATCCCACCGCTGTGACCTACAAACAGAGCCTGGCTTCTGCACCGCCTTCCCTGCCTTTTCTGTTCTGCAGAGACTGACCCTAGGTCCTCTAACAGAAGCTAGGATGGCTCATAGCAATTGCCAACTTGACAGGGCCTTGAGAGACAAACCCGACTATGTCTTTGAGGGAGTTTCTAGATTAGGTTAATTGAAGTGGGTCACCCTAAATGTGGGCAGCAGCAGCCATCTCTCTCTGCTTCCTGACTGTGGATGCAGTGTGACCAGCTGTCTCGAGTTCCTGCCTTGTGGACTGTAAGCCAAAACAAACCCTTAAGTTGCTTTTATGAGAACTTTGTTATAGCAAAGAGAAAAACGAAGAGTGTGAGGTGATGATTGCCTGTGTTGTTGAGTACAGGCCATGTTTCACTCTCAGAGGTCTCGCTTTAAGAGAATTCTACTGCAGCCTTGAACTCATGATCCTTTACCTCCTGGGTGTTGAGATTACAGGTGCGTGCTGCCTTGACTGGTGACATTAAATTTGGAGCACACTAGAATTAGTTCCACCTGCTTCTGAAGTCATGCAGAGGCTGCTGTGTATGTGTGTTCTCTCAGTTCCCGACAGCCTTCGTCATTGCTACCCTGCTGGATCAGTAGGTTTCTGTGCTTCACTCTGTAAATTGTGCATGTACACCTCCATGTTGTCTTATTAAGAATGCTGGGAAGGGGCGTCTTGTGTTCAAGACACACAACCTCTGTATCAAAAATAGAGGAAAGCACCTCAGGACCAGGGTTGTCGTTAAAGTGGACATGGCCATGGGTACTTAGCCTGAAAAACCCCAGAGCTGTGTGGCCACAGTGTGAGATTTGGCTGCTCCTTCACAGCTAGAGTCGGGCTGTACTGCCCAATGAGCCCAGCAGCAGTGTTCCCAGCATACAAACCAGCTTCTTACAGGGGTCATTTTAGAATCTGGGCTTCTTGCATAGAGCAGGAAATGTTTAAAAATGTTGTAAGTGGTATGATTTTTGTGGGCTTGTATCTTTCACACTGTGATCTATCAGATCCTTTGAAAAGCTTATCTGACATTAGGATTTAGATTGATTCTCAGAGGTACCTGAAGGTGTCAGGGCCAATGTCTTCCCTGGGGGTCTTTGCTTTTGTGCTTGAGAGGGAATGGGGTTGGCCTCTTGCTGTGGGCCCACTTGGTTAGCTTGAGGTACATTGGCATTTGTGTGGTCATCAAGCAGGCTCTGGAGAGGATGAACTCTTCTGATAAAGAAATGGAATCAACATAGAAGTGTACAGAGTGGCTTTCATTTTCCATTAAAGCTTTTTGTTTCATTTTAAAATATTCAAGAATGGTTTCAAAGTAAATAAGGATTGGTTTTTAGAGGCCATTAACATTTAACTCATAAATAAAACTGGCTATTTTTTAAAAAGTTTTAGGACTGAGGATGGCGCTTAGTTGGTAGAGTGCTTGCCTAGTTTCATCCCCAGTAGCATGCTAGCACACGCTTATAATCCCAGCACTCAGGTGATAGAAGCAGGAGGATTCAAAATTCAAGGCCATCTTTGGCTGTGTGGTGAGTTCAAGGCTAGCCTGGGCTACATGAGACCCCGTCTCTATGAATGATCTATGTATGAACATTTCTTTCCCATTAAAAATGCACTGTTTGGCCAGGTGGTGGTGGTGTACACCTTTAATCCCAGCACTTGAGAGACACAGGCAGGTGGATCTCTGTGAGTTTGAGGCCAGCCTGATCTACAGAGCGAATTCCAGGACAGCCAGGACTAGTACACAGAGAAACCCTGTCTTGACAAAACAAACAAACAAACCAACCCCCCAAACAACAACAACAACAACAAAACACTGTTTGGAAAATAAAAGTCTAAAGCAATGGAAAGCAGGGGAAGGTGTCACATTCCTGTAATTCCAACATTTGAAAAGCCAAGTCTGGAGGATCTTGAGTTCAGAGGCCAGCCTGGAATGACTGTCTCCAGATGACCTAACACCCTAACAACAAAAGAAATAGCAATCATTCACTTCTCCACATTCTACCATGTAAATGAATTGTTTATTCATCAAACCTCCTGAGCACTGGGCTTATAGGCATGTGCCACCATGCTCTGTTTTGTGGGGTATGGGAGACTGAACCCAGCTCTTCATGCATGCTAAGCAAGCAGTCCATCAACTGAACCACATTCTCAACCCTGCACATAGTTTTTAAAAATAGCCATTGACTTATGTTAAATGTTAGTTGACCTCTAAGAATCAATATTTTATTATTTTACTGTGGATCTTTCTTAAACTTAGGTACATGTGATCTGCTTATTATATAGGTGTATAGTTAGACATAATTAGGTCTCTGACATGCATATATTATAAATATAGAAGTTTATTCTAAGTGTGTATCTTTCCCATAGATTCATGTACCACAGAAATGTTTAAAATACAAAAAGAGAAAAATCTTTGATTCCCCTGTCCCTCTGTCAGCCCTACTCCACAGAAGTGTATTTTTCACTGTTTAATATAAATGCTTCAGTATATGTAAGAATGTTTGTGAATGCAAACACCGTCATTTTTGTGTGTGTCTTATATGCCCAATGTTATATGTTAAATTGTATTTACTATTGTGTATATGAATATGTGTTATGTGTATGAGTGTGGTCACATAAGTAACGGTGTGGATGTGGAGGTCAGAGGACAGCTTTGAGGAGTCTGTTCTGTCTTTCCACCATGAGATCCTGGAATCAAATTCAGGTCATTAGGATTGTAAGGCAAGCATTTTTGCCTTACTGACCTTTAAAATCAGGTATAGCCCAGGCTGGCTTCCACTTTGAGATCCTCTTGCCTCTACCTATTTCTCATATCCTACTGGTGTGCCACTGCACCTAGCTTTTTTGGTTTGTAGCCTAGGCTGGTCTCAGACTAATTATGTTTCTGAGGATGACCTTGAACTCCTAATCCTCCTGCCTCTTACCTCCTAAATGCACCACCTCACTCAGCTCTGTTGCTTTGATAGGTATCTCTGGATGTCTTTTACCATCAACACATGCATCCCATCCACTTTGCCTCAGTTCCTTCCTGCTTTGAGGCTGCACTGTGTGCTTTGAGGAGAGGGTATTGACTCCTGATGAATAGATGAGGCGTCACCAGAACATTGATTTCTTCAGGATGTTTGAGAGTTGGAGGCAGCCTTATGTACCATCTTACTGGGGATGTCAGACTGCCAGTCCAAAATTTGTGGAAATTGAACATGCCTTTAATCACAGCACTCAGGAGGCAGAGGCAGGCAGATCTCTGAGTTTGAGGCTGGCCAGCTCTACAGAGAGAGTTCCAGAATAGACAGAGCTAAACAATGAAACCTTGTCTCGAAAAACAAACAAAAATTGTGGAAATCTCAAGGTGCTGTCTGACAGGTAGAGACACAGATCTGCATGCTCCCACATGCATGCTTACAGTTTGTGATACTGCTCTAGGGTTATGTCCCTCAAACCCTGGAGTAAGTTCTCTAAAGTGATTTCTACCTACAGTGAGAGCAGCTGTAGAGCAGGCTCATGGCTATATGAAGTGCATTGTTGAGTCTATCCCCAAGAAAAGAGACTCCAGTTCTCAGGTTCCGATCACAGCCTAATGTGTGGGATTACCGGAAGACTTTCCAAGACAACTTGATGACTCCATGGGGCTCACACCCCATTTCTCCTCCACTACTCATATGCTTCTAGTTGGCATGTAGGACACATTTATCTTACAAATTTGAGAGCCTGTCCCTCTGTCACAGAGTCAGTTCAGTCAGTGTAGTGAACGGGAGGTGTGTCAGAAGCTGTTCCTACACTGGTAAGGCTACAGGAACTTAACCATTTGTGGGAAAAAACAGCTAGCCCTAAATTGAATTCACCCTTCACTCAACTTCCAGTTAGTTGAACCCCTTGTTGCTGTTCTCTTATCATTGGCCACAAAGAGCAGAATTCGGAGTGGAAGGGGGTGGTAGAAGTTTGAGCAGATTGTAGTTAAAATAGCTCGATTTCATAGGCTTTGTGAAAGCACAGCCATGTGCACGCATTGTGGGGATCCCTTCCAGGGGCAGAAGCAAGAGAGGAGCCCTGAAGCATTAGCTTCATCTTCTAGAATAAGCCTGCCTTTAGAAAGTCACACGGCATGGGTCGTCAGCTCCACCATGTGCTGGCACAGAAGAGAGCGGTTGTCCTGGGAAGAGTACTAATCCAGGAAGGCCTTAACAGTTTACATTCAGGTTCCTGGTAACATAGGCCTTTCTCAATATTTAAAAAGCATGAGTAGAGCTGGCAACATCACTCTGTGGGTAAAGGTGCTTGCTACTAACCTGATGACCTGAGTTCGGTTCCCAGGCCTCACATAGTGGAAGAAGAGGACCTACTCCCACGAGTTGTCCTCTGACTTCCCCACATGTTCCCTGTGTGTGCGCATACGCGTGCGCATGCATGCACGCACACATACACAGACACACAATGAATGTAATAAAATTTAATAGTTTTAAAGTATTATTAATATAATAACTTGACCAGGCAGGCAGGCCGGCCTCTCCTTCCTTTCCTTTCCTTTCCTCTATTTTGATGTTGACAGTCACAGTTGCAGGTAGTGGAAACCTGACAGTCTTGTCACCATCAGCTTACAAATCAACTTGGAAAATTCGTAATCTGTCATCAGGTAGATCCTACATGGGAAGGGCAGCCAGATCCTCCTGATGAGCAAAAGCTGTAGCTTTCGCGTTTACTCTTCAGACCTGTCAAGGTTCTTACACATGTGTCTTGCAAGGTTGCTGCCAGTCCAGTGGTTTAATTCTCTGGTTGCCTTGACATTGGAGGCTCCCAACACAACTGGCCGAATCTTTCCTTTCTTCTTGTTGGTTAATAGGTGGCTTTACTTCACAGGGGATTCTTAGATTTCACTGTGCTGGAAGACATTTTGGCGTTTTCTGTGCCTATTCCCATCTTCTCCCCACTTCCAAAAATGTACTCTGATAATGACAGAGTTTTAAAAAACATCTGAGTAGCTATTTTAGGGATAGTTTAAATTACGCTATGTATAGATTTATCATTACATGCAAATACTATGTAATAATTAAAAATAATGTTTCCCTTTATTTAGAAATACCTGTGGATACTATTAAGAAGAAAAAGTAGGCTAAAAGATAAGATTTATAATATGTTTTCTGAGTCAGAAATTATTTGTGTATAGATTTTAACATTAAACGATTTATGTGTTGGACTGGAGAGATGGCTCAGTGGTAAGGAGTACTAGCCACTCTTCCAGAGGATGCGGATTCAATTCCCAGCACAACTTCCATCATTTTGAACCATCCCAAGGGAATGCTGCATTGCTGGCTCTGGAGGGCCTTGGAACAGCTTGTGTCTGCTTCATTGGCCTGTATCTCAGTGGAGTGGGGCTGGATCTGGTAAAGGATTGACATGGATAACTATGTGAGTAGAGGCTCGGAACCAAAGACTGATCAGACATTAGGTATTAAGAACACCCTTGTCCTTTAATCCCAGCACTTGGGAGGCAGAGCCAGGTGAATCTCTGTGAGTTCGAGGCCAGCCTGGGCTACCAAGTGAGTTCCAGGAAAGGCGCAAAGCTACATAGAGAAACTCTGTCTCCAAAAACAAAAACAAAAACAAAAACAAAAAAAAAGAACACCCTTGCTTGGAAGGCCATTAACATAGCCTGGAACCCACTTCTTCTCCTGGACTCTAGATGTTCATATGGTTGTGTCTCCTGGTATCTCTTTAGTTTTATGATTGCTGAATTTTTGGGATACAATGCTAGGATGTTACTTGGACTTTTCAGAAGAAATTGATTCTATTCAAAGATTTAAAATATTTATTTATTTATTTTTAAGTAAACTACCAGCCTAGCTGTTGATAAAATCCAGTGACCCACTTTCCAAAAGCATGTGAATTAATGAAGATGGGCTCTTTGTCTTTAGCATGTGAAGGGCGAAGAGAAGCCAGACAACTTATTTTTAGGGACTTTAAAGGGATAGCTAATACATTGCAGAGATACTTCCTTTCTTCCTTCTTCCAGAGGACCGAAGGGCCTGGAAAGGCCACACCATGCCTGGCTGGTTTCAGTGTAGCAGTGGAAGGGTCTTCACTGTTTTCGTTATGAACTTGACCCCCCATTCCTGTTCCTTTGCCTGTCTGCCTACAAGTTGAAGCTGGTTGTGTTTCTATCAGCCACACTGCTCTCTGCAGAGGAGAACCCTGCTGCTGTATACTGTTCAATCGTATTTAAACACAGCAGGCACATATGTCCATAGATAGGTAATAAATATATACGTACATTTATTTCCAATTTTCTGCTAGATTTTGGCCCTGATTGCATTCATCTGCATTGAGACCATCATGGAGTGTTCCCCGTGCGAAGGCCTCTACTTTTTTGAGTTCGTAAGCTGCAGTGCATTTGTGGTGACTGGGGTCTTGCTGATTCTCTTCTGTCTCAACCTTCATGTGAGGATCCCCCAGATCAACTGGAATCTGACAGTGAGTATGCTGCTTGGCTCCTCTGGAAAGGGGAATCTCCTGGCATGTTAACTCCAGCGTGTTTTGGTACTTAAACATTCCCTCGTAACTCAGCTGTGACATCTTAAGTTTCCTTACTGGGTTGAGTAAAATTACACAAGTAAAGTGAATCCTAACTTAATGGGAAAACATCATAACAAAACTGTATTGATCCTTTCAAAGATGTTATTGGTATTTACACTTATCTGGAGGATTGGTTATGTTGCTATTTGTAGAATGTAGGAAAGAAAACAATACATTTGCATATTTTTTCAGACTAGACCCAGAGCCATTTATAAAAATATTAATGCTGGTGGGTGTAATGGTTCACACCTGTAGTCCTAGCACTTTGGAGGCAGAGACGGGAGGATCACTGCAAGTTCAAGGCCTTCATGGTATACATAAGGACCTAGACTCCCTGGGTTCTATAACAAGATCTTGTCTCAAAAAAACAGCAAAATATTGATTCTGAAAGAATTAACAATATGAGTAAAAATGCCAGTAACTTGCAAATCCCAAGAGTGCCGTCAAATGCGGAGCCACTGAGGGCTGCGAGTCTGACTGGAAGGTCTGCAGAGGGAACGCGTCCTCTCTCAGGGCTTTGGGTTCTAAGCTTCCTTAGGATCCTCTTGCCAATTGGCCTGATATGTTCAGAACTTGTTGGTCCCAATTTCCTGAACTTTTGTTTTTATTTGTCCTTGAATGAAAAACAATTTTTATATCATGGTTTCTTGCCCTTGCTTTGTAGATGAGCATGTACAAGGTCAGAGGGAGTTATTGAGGGAGGTCCTCCATAGCACAAGAGTGCCTTGCTCTCTCTACTTGTGAGGGAACACATAGGCATCACAGCTTTGGGAGAGTGAGGAGGGCTAGCTGTAGATCCCCTGCCCTCACTCAGGGCTGCAGGCCATACACCCTCACCCTAGTGTCTAGGGCCATGGGAAAAGCCCCACTTGGCTCTGACCCTATTGCTGGTGCATGATTCTTACAGGCACCGTGTGGGAAGAAATGGGAGCTGTCTGTGGGTGTAGTGGCACTGTTGTTGTGGTATGTCCTGGGACATGAAGCAGGGAAGGTCGTCTTTATCAAATTGCCCCTGTGTTGTCCCAATGGACAAAACACAGAACGGGTGGGGTGAGGGTAGGGATTTCCTAAAGGAGCTGCTGATTAGAAAAGTTAATGTTAGTTTTAAACTCAGCTGGTTTTGTTGTAGCCTTGAAAGTGGAGGAAAATTATATGCTAGGTTTTATTTTATTTTTGAAACAGGATCTTATGTATTCCAGGTTGGCCTCTTATTCACTGTGTGGCCAAGGAGGCTCTTGAACTCCTGGTTTTCCTGCCGCTACCTGTCAAGTGCTGAGATTATAGGCGAGCATCAACTTCTTGAGGTCCCCGTTGAGGCGAGTGCTCCTCGCCATGCGCTGATTTGGTGGATCCAGGCGGACTGTGCCTGGGCCAGCAGTTGCTCTGTGCTAAATAACACGATAGCGGGTCCTCAGCTCTGGACAGAGCCCATGCTCCTGCTTTGCAGCTTTCTTCTGGCCCATGCAGAGGCTCATTAGGAGCCCTGGCTTCTGGGTTTCTGTTGCACAGGAGTGGTACTATGAAGATAGAGTGTTGGCTAGGTGTGGTGGCACATGCTTTTAATCCTAGCACTTGAGAGGCAGAGACAGGCAGATCTTAATGAGTTTGAGCCTGGTCTACGTAATGAATTCTAGGCCAGCCAAGGCTACATAATGAGACTATGTCTCAAAAATACAATATTAAAAAGTGAAAAGAAAGAAAAATAGAATAAAAGGAAAAGAAAAAAAATCAACCTCTGGGAGTCAGGCTAGACCTGCCAGTGTTGATGATGTAGTCAAGCAGCCCCTTAAAGAGATTAGGTTTTCCCTGCAGTTTCTTCTCCAGTGAAGCTCACAGAGGCTATGAGGTATAATCCAGGATACTAAGGACCTGAGGTTAGAACAGGAATAACAGAAGTGCTGGTGAATGCTTAAAGGAGGACCCTTGCTGTCGGCCAGACACTGTGCTTGGCTCATCCATTTACTCCAGAACAGCTCCAGGAGGAAAGGATTGCTGTTACCACTCTAAAACACAGAGAGACAAAATGGCTTGTCTGAAGTCCTCCATTGGTTAGGTCCCGTGGGACTCTGACTCTTAGTCACTGTGCCACCATCCTTTCCACAAGGAAGGCAGCAACTCCATCCATGCAGTACCAGGTTAGTAACCTCACCTCCCTCACTTTGCAAAAACCTTGTTGGAAGTCTTCCAGACTTTGGTGACATAGAAGCTGGAACGTCTGTTGAGAAAGTAGTTTTCAATGTATGAATGCCGTGTTTTAGATGTCATCCGGGAAAGAGAATACTGGGAGATGCCCCAGTTTTGGTACATTTGTATTCCTGGGAAGCTTGGCCTAATCTAAATGGTATGAGAACCTTTTTAAAAAGGTGACACTAAGCCATGCACACTTTTAATCCCAGCACTTGGGAGGCAGAGGCAGGTGGATCTCCTAGTTCAAGGCCAGCCTGGTCTACAGAGCAAGTTCCAGGACAGCCAAGGATACACAGAGAGACCTTGTCTCAAAAAAATAAAATAAAATAAAAAGAGGACACTAGAAGACTGTGGGTAGCTCAGTGGTAGGCTGTTGGCTTGTATGTGTAAAAGACCTGGGTTCGATGCCCAGCTCTGCAAACAAATAAATTAACCCAAACTCTGAATGGTAAGCAGTGTTCCCAGTTTTGGTTGCTCTTTAAGTCAAGGCTTGGTAACACAAGAGTTAGTCGATGTGTTTTGTGAACCATTACTGCTCTCTTCTTCTTCCAGTGAGTAATATCCCTGCGACACCGAGACTGACGCAGGTCTGGAGGCACAAGAGAAACGAGCTTCACTGGAAAGTTTCCCAGGTGCTTTGCAAATGATTCTACTTTTTCCTTTTTCTTTAGGATTTGGTCAACACTGGACTCAGCACTTTCTTTTTCTTTATTGCCTCAATTGTACTGGCTGCTTTAAACCACAAAACCGGAGCGGAAATTGCTGCCGTGGTAAGCAGACTGGATTGGTTTAAATAGGCTGAGTTTGCACCTCCAAGTGTTTCCTGTCCTGGCCTTGGGAGGACCAAGAGATAAGGGGTGGTGGTCAGGTAATAGAAAGGGTTCACTCTTCACGCTCTGTTTCTGCCTTGCTGTTGATTTATAAGAAGCACATATCACTTTTGTGATGGGTGAGGGTGGGTAAGGGGCTTTAAGAACCACTGAAATGGGGCCAGCAGGATGGTTCAGCAGGTAAAAGGCACTTGCTGCTAAGCCTGATGACCTAAGTCCCATTCCCAGGTCCCACACGGGCAGAGAGGACTGACTCCTACAAATTATCCTCTTGTATCTACCTATGTACCATGGTGCTCACACCCCCAACACACAAATTATGAATAAATAAATGTAATAAGCAATTATTTGAAAACTATGAAACTGACTGCTCTTCCAACATGATCAGGAGATCCATCAAGCTTGACTAAATGGTTAAAACTCTACTTGACTTTGCCTGGTGCTGCCCAGGTCAGAGGCAGTAGTGGGGTATGGTGGTAGAGAACAAGGGACTGGTGGCTTACTGTGGGGTCCTCATGTGAGAATCTAATTTTTCTATATCACACTTGGTCTACATTGTATTTTTACTTGTGGGACCAGTGACCATGAATTGCATGCGGTAAAAGAGGTACTTTTGCGATTTAAAAATAAAAAAAGTTCAAAGCCAGATGTGGTGGTGCACACTTGTAATCCCAATACTCAGGAGGCAAGATGGTTGCCCTAAATTTCACAGAAAGTTCCAGGTCAGCCAGGGCTACGTAGTGAGGCCATCAAAATAATATAGTAATAACAATACTACTAATTAATACTTTAAAAAGATAATGGGCTGGAGGGCTGGCTTAGTGAGTAAAGTGCTTGCCATGTAGGCATGAGAGCCCCGAGTTTGTTTCAGTTACCAGAACCCATGTAAAGCTGGACATGGTAACAGTTACATTCATAATCCCAACAGTCCTACGCAAGATGGGGAGAGGGAAATCCCCAGAAGCTCATGGGTCAGCTAGCATTGAGAGGGCACTACATGTCACATGACAGAGGCACAGGGCTGGAACAGCCAGTGAGGTTCTTGGACAGCCCCCTAGTGAGCCGTGGGTGGGTGTTGAGTCTGGTTGGTTAGATCCACCCTCCTTGTCTTCCATGCCCAGGGCATCTAAGCAGCCAGCATGGCCCAAGGCAAGAAACCTTGTCCTAAACAAGAAAAGATTGACACCCAAGGTGGTTTCCTGACCTCCAAATGCATGGCACCCCTTCCTTCCACAGAAAGGGAGGGGGGAAGATTAAATAAACCAGGCGGTGGTGGCGCACACCTTTAATCCCAGCACTCGGGAGGCAGAGGCACGTGGATCTCTGAGTTTGAGGCCAGCCTGGTCTACAGAGTGAGTTCCAGGACAGCCAGGGCTACACAGAGAAACCCTGTCTCAAAAAAAAAAAAAAAAAAGAAAAGAAAAAAAAATTAGATTTAAAAGATTCACAAGACCTCTTAGTTGTCTTCATGCCAGCCTAGATTTTCTGTAGGTCATGTGGCTTCAGCCAGATAACAGCTACACACTGGGTAGGGCTGGGGGTCTAGTATTGCTAGAAGGGGCTGCACACAGCTTGGGTCCCTATGACAACACTCAGCCTCAGCTCAGCTTCAGGGCACATGCGCAAGGGTAAACTGTGACTGTGTATTTTAGATATTTGGCTTCTTGGCAACAGCAGCCTATGCAGTGAGCACATTCCTGGCCGTGCAGAAATGGAGAGTCAGCCTCCGCCAGCAGAGCACTAATGACTACATCCGAGCTCGCACTGAATCCAGAGATGTGGACAGTCGCCCTGAGATCCAGCGCCTGGACACATGAGAACCTTCTGGAGTCCTCTTCCCACTGCCCTCACACCTATTCTTCTAATCAAGTTTTCTTTCTCTCAGCACGTCAGATTTTTGTGTGATCCAGTTGAATTTTGTCCTGTTTGGTAAAAATTCACTTTGGGAAAGGGTGCCTAGAATGGCCCAGTGACTGATCTGTGGTGGCCTGAAGAGCCCAGGTCCTCCAGCATCGGGTGCCTGTGGGAGCAGCCAACTTCATTTGACTGCTCTAGGTCTTAACTGTCTCAGAACACATGGTCTCATCTGACTCTGAGCCACCCTGTCATGTGTATTTGTGATGAGTCAAAACTTTATGAAATGGCATTGAGAGGGCACTACATGTCACAAGATAGAGGCACAGGGCTGGAACAGCCAGTGAGGTTCTTGGACAGCCCCCTAGTGAGCCGTGGGTGGGTGTTGAGTCTGGTTGGTTAGATCCACCCTCCTTATCTTCCATGCCCAGGCCATCTAGGCAGCCAGCACGGCCTGGGTGAGACTTTGAGGGGCTTGGCGAATGGATGTGCTCCTATATCCTCCTTGCCCGGTCTTTATAATACAGGGACAGGAAAATCTAGTGTCCTGTTGGACCACTGACTCAGAACAGTGACCAGTTGTCTCCTACCCTGCTGAGAAAGCACTTGATCCTGCCTCAAATGAGTCCCCTTCCTGTGGTCCGTATTCACTTCCCGGGACAGGGAACCATCATCTTTGCCTGTCCCCTGCCTACCTTCCATACCTTGAGGCTGGATTGCAGTTTCAGCACTTTTTCCTTCTCATGTGAGAGCTGCAGAAGATACAGTCCTTCCACCAGCTGAGGCACTTGCCCACTTGCTGGCCTCACGGATCACATGTGTGTATGTGGAGGCTGGCAGAGTATGTATATGTGTGTGTGTGTGTGTTACAAAGTGGCACACGCCAACTCACACTTCTATTGTATGGACATGTCTAATTCTCTGAATATCTAAGACAAGCTCTAAAGTGATTCAGAGTCAGTTTATCTAGGATTTGAAAATACTTGAATCTGCACCAGGACACAGCTTTCCACAGATATGCCACGAGGTACCGTTGTCATTTTGGGTACCTGAGTGTCCTCACTATGAACACCAGTCCTGGAACATGGTAGGAATCCTAGTTACATCCGGCTTTTGGATTGGTTCTTGATAAACTGAAGGTTATTTTTGTGGTGAATGAGTTGAGCTGGCCCCTATGATGCTGTAATTTTGTTGTTGTTGTTATTAGAGACTAATTATGACGTTTTGGAAAATTGTTTTAACATGTCAGGTTCTCACTCTGAACTGTTGATGTTTACAGACTTTGTTGTAGCTCTAATATTTTGTGTGTAGCCTCACCAAGGAGAGAAGACATGGCTGGCGGGAAGATATTGCAATAGTAGAGAGCCCCCACTATCTCCTACTGAGACTGTTCACAGCCCGAGCAGTGTCCTTTGTAGTTGATAACCCAAAAGCGGGTGGCAAGGCTGGGGAGAGGAAAGTCTGAGGAGGTGCCCCTGTGTGCCATGGCTCTGCATCATTCAGGGAAGAGCAGTGTTATATGGTTGAATAGCAAAAGGGGCTACTGTCAGATACCACTGCAGGGCTCAGGAGTCCACAGGAAATAGGATCAGGCTATATCTGATTGAGGGAGTACTAGGGACTGGCTCCCTAAACCCAACATCCAGTGTAATCCAGTTTTGCTGTCGTTGTATATTGGCAGTAGTCCAGGTCACATGTTCAAAGGGGAGCTAAGCTAATCTGGTGTAACTCCCCTTCCTGCTTCTCCTCCAGAGGGCAGCCTGGGTCTGGCCCTTGCCCAGCTCCTGATAGAGATTTCTGTCCTTGGATGTCATGAGTCAGTCAGTACACCTTGTGTTTTACCAGCTTTGAACCTGTTGTATGTGATGATATGGGAGAGCAGATGGCATCTGGATTTTTATCTGTTAGTTTGACATGGTTATTTTGCATTTGTTGAGTGTGTCTACACAATCAAAATCGGGCTTCTTTCCCTCCAAGAATTCCCTTTAAAATAGAGTCACAAAGACTTGGCCTGCATCAGATGGGGCCCACTTCGAAGGACCACCCTGAGCTTTATCATGTTACTGGGCCTCGGGAAAAGGACACCTTTGAAGTGAGCCAGAAGAAAGAAGCATTCAGACTGGATTGCTGCTCATTTCCCAAGTCACTCAATAAAACCATTTTATCATGTGCTGAAAGGAGGCCTTCTGAGAGTGTTGTCAGCTGAAAGAAATAATCCTGAGGCCCATTGATACCATGAATACTGAGATAAGATAAAAGTGGTGGTGTCTTAGGGCCTGAAAGACTTGAGAGTTAGTTGCATCTTGGTGTCAGAATTATTATTATCTTTGTGATTATTTATATCCCAGTAACTATTTAATATCCTTTGTGCTATGAAGCGTCCCTGTGGCTTTTGTATATGTATTTCCTTGTACTATTTAACTAGCTCCCACAGAGCCAGAAGTGGCTTGTACACGTTCTAACAGCTTGATGCACAGTCCCAGTCTATACAACCAGCGTGATGAGGAAAAGCTATGAATGGAATATGGTTGCCTACAGTGAATGCAAAGACACTTGTATTTTTTCTGTCGTGCCTCTGTGCAAACAGAAGATAATATAGATTTGGGGTTTTTAAATAACCTCTGCAAATTGAAAAAAAGCATATTTTTGTGTTTATTAAGTCTACTACAGACCAGTGTCACTTAGGTTTTGGGCATTTTAAGTCAACCTTAGCTTTTTCCATTTCCCTAGGGAATGAACTGGCTTTCCCAGTTGGGGCAAAACTTGAAGGGAAATGCAGTTGTTGGGAACACCTGGAGTAGTCATGGAGCCATGGGGTTGAAGCCCTCCCTCATAAACACTGACATCCTCAGAGAAAGTGTATTTGGGCGCTGTCTGTTGACTGAGTGTCATCCATCACTACTCTCCTCCACCCTCCCTGCCAAAGGCACAGAGGGTAAGCCCTTTTTCCTTTGAATGGAGAGACCAGGAAACATAAAGATACTTATTGGCTCCTAGAAAGGGCGAACACGGTGATGGAATGAATTCTCTTCAGAGAAGTTCCCTTTAAAGTAGATAGCCATGCAGGGCAGATTGCTTTTGTCTACAAAAAAAGCAAGAATTCAGTAAGCTGCCCACACCCAGTGCCCACATCTTTCTTACCAATATGCTAAAATACCAGAGTGGGCAGACCTGGGTACAGGGAAACCAGCAAGAACCAGCCATGGTCTTTGTGCAGTGAGACTTGGCCTTGGGGTCTTTTTATAGGCCCCTGGCTGGAAGGCTCACACCCATGGGCCTGGGATACCTGGCTTCCACCCTATGCTGGATACTTGAGGGGAGTTTCATAGCTCAGCTGAAAACATTTCTTCTCTTTTCAAATTTCTTCTATTTTCTTTGAAGTTTTTCTAGTGGTTCGGGCATTCTTCGATGAAATGAAGGTCTAACTCTTGTCCCTGCATGTATGTGAATTCTTGCTTGCCTTGAAGGAGTCTTGGCTAGCTCTGTGCGTGACACAAATTGTACTATTTGGAGGAAACCCTTTGCCTATCCATGAGGTGGCCTGAGATTCATCCCTGCCCATGTCACATTCCCTGTGGGTCAGTCTTAGGAGCATGGAGACGTTGTATCTAATGACCATGTAGGCGGTTCCTACTCTGCCATCTGTGTTCAGAACACACATGGTTAGTGTGCTCCTGCCTGCCTGCCTTTTTCTCAAGATGTCATCTACATAGCAGTAGTGACATTAAGCATGTAGCAGAAGGGATGGGGTATGCACTTCCTGGTTAAAGAATTGTTGACTGTTCTCAAGCAGGAAAAAAAAAGCTGCTTCTAGTGTGTGAAGTCTCCAGGTACCTTCTCGTTCCTCGTGAAGTTGCACAGTCTAGGGTTTCTCTCAATGTCTGTTTTTATCAGCACTGGCCCCCATAGGGGCCAGCTAGGCAGGGAGTTTGGTGGCAGCAGGAGGCGGCTGCAGCAGGAGCAGCATGACAGTATGGATGGTACTTGGTGTGTTCAGAACCCCTGCTGCCCTGGAAGCACTCCCTTAACTTCCTCCTCTTCAGAAGAGTGAGGTCTTGTGCACCCTGGATGGACTCGAGGTCAAGAGCTGGGTGGTGTTGGAGACTGCCATCCCTCAGTGCTGACAGCTAGTCGGGTCTGAGCAGGTGACGTCTGCCTAAGGTGCATTCCAGGCAGGATGCAGACCTAACAGGTCTGTTTTCTTGGCTTTGTTAGTCCCAACTCCTTAGTCTATTGTTTCTCTCTTCTTAGCAGACATCTTTAAAAGAAATCAGACCTGTCTGGTTGAGAAAGTAATTTGAAATATTTGACCTGTCTATGTTTATTTAGCCATTATCTCTGAAAGAAAATACCGTCAATGTTAGATCTAGAATTTTCTTTTAAAAGGGAATGTTCTCTTGGATTTCATAATAGTCAATATAGCATTGGATGTAAGTTCTCAGGCTTTGGGAATTTTTTTCCCTTTCTAGTTTCTACTATTCAAAAAAAAAAAAAAAAACCTAAGAGGAAAGGGGATATGTGGGTTGAGGGGGCACAAGTCCATTGAGCTCAAAATACTAGCCTTTTGCCTAGAATCAAATTTAGATTATAGGTCCTTAAACAGTGTATTTGTGCCATTTATGTACCTTGTTGCCCTTTTTATTCTGATACTTTTAATTCAGGTGAGCCTTTGGTTAAGGGTTAATGCCACTTGGACTGTGGCGAGTTAGTGGAACTTGTTTGGTTATAGTTATGGTAAGAACATGTCTGGAGCCCTTCAGTCAGCTTTGTTAATGGGGTGTAGGGCAGGGCTGAGAGGTTTGTTTGTTTGTCTTTCATAATTGTTTCTGAAAAGAGAGATAGATGCTAATACCCCAGCAGGAATTACCTCGCCCCCCCTCCCTTTCGATCAGAAAAGCTACCCAAGGAATGGCTAAGAGAGAAGACAGTGGAGGAAGACTTGTGCCCACTCCAACCCAAGGCAGGGCCAGGCCTGACTGACGCCACTTCCTTCCACAACCTGCTCTGCTTCCCTGTTTTTTTTCAGAACCGATTTAGCAAGTTTCAAACTCTGTTCCCTTTTTCGTGGCAGTGAAGAGGACAACCATTCAGGGCTTAAATTGGCTAGGTCAAGGGCTAGAGAGAGCAAGAGCAGGGACATGCTGTGGCCCCGGCCTACTTGTTCCCAACTTTCATTCCTAACCCATTTAAAAATTAATTCAAATCATGATGAAATTAACCCATTTGCCTAAAATCATTGCTTTTTAATAACTTGATTTTGTTTGACATGGTTCCGTCTGGAAGAGTGTTAGGGAGTATGGTGGTATTGTGTTCCCCAAAATATTGTGTACCCTAATAAACTTATCTGGGTTGAGAGAACAGAAAAGCCACTAGATACTTAGGCTAGAAAATGGCAGAAACAGAAAGGTATATAAGGCATGAGGACCAGAAACTAGAAGCATTTGGCTGGTTAAGCTTTTAGGCTTTGAGCAGCACAGTTCAGCTGAGAGGCATCCATTCTGAGGAAACAGGATCACCTGAGGAATTGGCAAGGTAAGGTGGCTGTTTTTAAACAATATCCCATTTGCTTGTTACAAAAAGACATAATCTGCAAGTATATAAAAAAAGTCCGCAGGCATCCCATCAGGAACACCTGCTCATCCTGTTACTTACGGAATGCTTTGTAGAGCAACAGTGAATGGCTTGTTGGGTTCTGCAGTGGCTGCGTGGCTGCGGCAGGCGCGAAGCCAGTACGTTGGGCGTTGGGCGTTGGGCGTTGGGCGTTGGGCGTCAGCGTGGCCCAGATAGCGCCGGTGGTGGCCGCCGGCGACAGAGGCAGACTGGGGGTCACCGCGGCTGCGCCCTTTGCCAGCCCCGTGGGGGTCCCGGGCGCAGGCACCGGCAGCGCGCCCGGCTTGGCGGGCCTGAGCAGCATGGGCAAGAGCAGCACACCACCCGCCATGTTATTGGGGTGAATGCTGGAAGATTAGAGAAGCAGAACAAGCCACAACTGCCTCACTTCACCAGTTCCTCAGCTGATCCTGTTTCCTTAGACTGGAAGCCTCTGAGTCCTCATCCAGAATGAATCTCAGCTGAACTGAGCTGCTCAAAGGCCTAAAAGCTTAACCAGCCAAATGCAAATGCTTCTAGTTTCTGGTCTTCATGCCTTATATATCTTTCTGCTTCTGCCATCACTCCCTGGGATTAAAGGTGTGAGTCACCATTCCTGGCTGTTTCCATGTGACCTTGAACTCACAGAAATCTAGAGGGATTTCTGCCTCTGGAATGCTAGGATTAAAGGCGTGAGTGCCACCATTTTCTATCCTAAGTATCTAGTGGCTTTTCTGTTCTCTGACCCCATATAAGTTTATTAGGGTACACAATATTTTGGGGAACACAATACCACCACATTTCCCCTTTTTTGTCTAAAATTAAAAAAGCTTATAACTAATACAAGAAAACTAATAAGTATGTTACTGGGAATAGGTAAGAAGCACGGCATCACGGAACTGCATCCAGATGTAGTGAGTTACGTGTCTCATGCCACATAGCAAAGGCTGCAGAATCTTGTAGAAAAAATATCTGAAACAGCTCAGCAGAAAAACTTCTCGTTATAAGGATGACGACAGATACGAGCAAGCGAGTTGAACAGCTTGATCAGATTGAAAAGCAGAGGAAAGATGAGCAGGAGAGGGAGATCTTGATGCGGGCAGCAAAGTCTCGGTCCAGACAAGAAGACCCAGAACAATTAAGGTCGAAGCAGAAGGCAAAAGAGATGCAGCAGCAGGAGCTGGCACAGATGTGACAGCGAGATGCCAACCTCAGCATTGGCGGCCATCAGGCCCAAGAAAAAGAGGAAAGTGGACTGTGCCGGGCCAGGATCGGGAGCAGAAGGCTCAGGCCCAGATGCAGCGGTCCCAGGCGGCTCCAGCGTGGGAACCTCCGGACAGTTCACATGGCAAAGAATCACGCAGGTCAACCTCAGGGACCTCATATTTTGTTTAGAAAATGAGCGTGAGACAAACCATCCACTATTGCTCTACAAAGCATTCCTTAAGTAACAGGATGAGCCGGTGTTTCTGATGGAATGCCTGCGGACTTTTTTATATATTTGCAGATTACGTCTTTTTGTAACAAGCAAACGGGATATTGTTTAAAAACAGCCACCTCTGTGTAGCTTTGGACTCTGTCTTGGAACTCATTCTATAGCCCAGGCTGGCCTGGAACTCAGAGAGATCCTCCTGCCTATGCCTCCCAAGTGCTGGGATTAAAGACGTGCCACTACTGCCCAGCTTGGTAAGACTCAAATAATCAGAAATATAATTCGTGAGTAAAGCTTGCTGGACCACAGCACTAGAGAGCTGGAGAGAAGGATGAAGAGTTTAGGCTAGCTAGGCTTCATGACATGTCCCAAAACAAAGGGCAGCAGGGGTATTTCTCTTTGAAGCTCCTCACTCAGCTCTTCTTGTTTTTCCTTAATAAATCTGTACAGTCTGCTCAAAAACAACAAACAAAACAATAACAATGCCAGGTGGTGGTGGCACATGCCTTTAATTCCAGCACTCGGGAGGCAGAGCCAGGCAGATCTCTGAGTTCGAGGCCAGCCTGGGCTATCAAGTGAGTTCCAGAAAAGGCCCTAAACTACACAGGGAAACCCTGTCTCCAAAAACCAAAAATAAATAAAAATTAAAAAATAAAAATAAAAAAAATAAAAACAGTCACCTCACCTTGCCAATTCCTCAGGTGATCCTGTTTCCTCAGACTGGATGCCTCTCAGCTGAACTATGCTGCTCAAAGCCTAAAAGCTTAACCAGCCAAATGCTTCTAGTTTCTGGTCCTCATGCCTTATATACCTTTCTGTTTCTGCCATCACTTCCTGGGATTAAAGGCTCACTTCTTGGGATTAAATTTGTGAAAATCACCATGTTTGGCACTTTCCAATGTGGCCTTAAACTCACAGAGATCTAGAGGGATTTCTGCCTCTGGAATGCTAGGATTAAAGACGTGAGTGCCACCATTTTCTAGCCTCTGTATCTAGTGGCTGTCTTGTTCTCTGACCCCCTAATAAGGGTGCACAATATTTTGGGGAACACAATACCACAAGGGAGTGAAGCTGTCTATGTATGTTGAAGTTTATAGGAGTTTAGGAACCCATGGCAGAAACACTAAGCTATTTATTACAGTCTGTGTGTTTTTTTTTTTAAGTAGGCAATTCTGCCTTTGTATATTTTATGATAAATAATCACTTCACCTTTGGTGCCTTCCATGTGTCCCATAAGCACTCCTGTCGATCATGGAATGGGGGAGGGGAATACATTTAGTTAGAACAGATAACACTATTTTTGTAGCATGATTGTGTCCTTCCAATATTGCCTTCCACAATATTGGTCTTGAAATTTGGGCCATTTTCCTCTTAAACTTCCTATATATTTTTCAAAGTCAAACACCCTCCAGTGACTCCCACCCCTTGTACTGTGTTCTGCTGGTTGGGTCTGAGAGGCAGAGGACATTACTAGAAAAAGTCATGTCCCTGTAATTCTATTTGACATCACTCAACTATTGCTTAGGACTGGGGGGAGCTGCTGCTCACCAACGGTAAGAAGAAAGTGGTCTCATTTCTTCAAGTTCTGTCTGTGTCCCTGCCTTCCTGCTCACTGAGTCTGACAGGAAGAGCTTGCATTTGCCTCCTTGCCCTCCCACCCTAGCCAGTCTCCAACTGTTCTCTGGCTGTCTCCTAGGATAGGCAAAGTGCCACTGCTTCCCAGCAGCACCTCAGCCTTGCTTTGGGACTCACCCCATTTGGATTCCAGGTAGGGTTGTAGATGCCCCTGGTGGGTAGCCTGCATTATGGGTAGCTGGAATGCAGTAGATTCCCTGCTGTGGCGGGGCTGGATAAAGCCAGGCACAGGGTGACCCAGCCACTCATTCTGCTTTCCTGGCCCTGCACTTTGGAGTTGTCTGGTACGGATTCTCTGAGACATTAACTTGTAGCTCTTTGTCTTTGTCCTCTTGAAAAGTCAAAACATGTAATTCTGTGAAAAAAAAAAGTCATCAGGTGTCCGAATGACAGCTTTCTGCCAGGATGGGCCACTGACACTTCATTTAACTAATGGCACAATGTTAATAGTTACCACATTTTGTTTCTGTAGTCTGGTAGTCTTGGCTGGCCTTTAACTTGTAGTAATTGCCCTGCTTCTTTCTCCTAAATGCTGGGGTACAGGAGTGTGCTGCCATGCCCAGCTAAAGTTTTTCGTTTTGGCGGTTTATAGACATGGCCGTGGGCATTGCAAGGTGAAGGCTGTTGAATAGACTGATTTGTGTGGTTTGCAGTAGTGAGCTTTGCCTCCTGGCTCATCTGACATGGATGGGCCTCCCTCACTCCAGGTCTGACCCCTGTGCTTGAAATAAGGGGTGTGGGAGCCCTGTGGCATTTGCTGCCATTGATTTGCCCAGATGGCAGACAAAGCTCACACTGCCCTCAGCCTCCCCACTTCCTCCTTTGAAGGACCAACTTTTCATGGTACTTGTCTTGATTGTTTTCATAGTGCTCAAATCTGTATTTTTGTATGTAGAGGGAAATAATTTTCTCAACACTAATCACTAATGAATACTGTATTGTCATGAAGGAGTTCTTGTTTAATAAATGGATATATAAAAATGTTTTAGTCTCTTCTTTCTCCCCAAAGGCTTTAGATCCCACTTCTGCAACAAGCTTGCTCTGTGGAGGTGACTTGGAGCCACAGTCAACAGGCTGTAACCAGACTTTACAAGTACCAGTTTGCCCCAGGTTTTGACTGTCAGGACACCATCCTAACCAGGGTGTCTGCTTACCTTCTACTGCCTTGACTGTAGAATTGAGTAAAAGATGCTAACCTGATGTCCAGCAGAGATAAGTACTGCCTGGTCACTGACGTCAGCCATCAGGACTCACAGTGCCTGCTTGTGTTGAAATGGGCAGCGTGTGGGTTTCTCAGTCAGGCACACTCTGAACAGGTAGTCAGTTTGTTTTAATCCTTTGAGGCATTCTTTTAGGGAGGAGGTTCACATGCAAGGTAGGAAGGTTACAAATGCCCAAGACATGGGCCCAGAACTTTGACTCATTCATGGGGCCTCTTGGGTCACAGAAAATGCCATTTGTTACATCACTTTTGAATAAAAAAAATTACAAAAAAGTTAGAAAACATCAAAGACATACACAGGATCAGCCCCCAAGTGAACACAGAGAAGGCCCATGTCACCAGTGGACCTGCCCAGGTGTCCAAAGGAAGCACGTTGACTTAGCAACCCCAGGAGGAGAGGGCCTGACTGGGCCCGCCCAGCCACTGTGACTTTGTCACTGCCTCTGCACTGTTGGCTCCCTGTCCACTGGCCCTGGAAAGCAGGTCTTTGGGCTCTTTGCTGGAAAGGTCTCAGACCCACAATGTAAGACTTGGCTAGTTAGGCTTCTCCCTGCTTCACAGTGAGGAGGGAGACTCCTTGAACAAAGCTTCCTGAAAGTCATCTCAACAAAGTGCAGGTGTGAACAGGAGCACTCCATGCAGAGCCCACTGGGGCTGGGTGGGTCAGCCTGCTGTGGTTTCTGTCTGTCCCTGTAAGTGAAGGACAGCCCC
>CABHPH010136532.1:0-49863 GCA_902168325.1 Peromyscus nudipes | reverse complement strand
CCCCCCATTTCCACCTCCTCCAGGGCAAAGACTCCCCCAAGGACTGAGATCAACCTGGTGGACTCAGCCCAGGCAGGTCTAGTCCCCTCCTCCCAGGCTGAGCCAAGGGTCTCTACTAAGCCCCAGGTTTCAAACAGCCAACTCATGCACTGAGCACAGGACCCGGTCCAACTGCCTGGATGCCTCCCAAACAGATCAAGCCAATCAACTGTCTCACCCATTCAGAGGGCCCGATCCAGTTGGGGGCCCCTCAGCCATTGGTTCACAGTTCATGTGTTTCCATTTGTTTGGCCACTTGTCCCTGTATTCCATCCATCCCTGGTCCCAACAACTCTAGCTCACATAAACCCTCCTCCTTCTCGCCAATTGGACTCCCGGAGCTCCACCCGGGGCCTGACCGTGGATATCTGCATCTAGTTCCCTCAGTCACTGGATGGGGTTTCTAGTATGACAATTAAGGTGTTTGGCCATCCTATCACCAGGGTAGGTCAGATCGGGCTATTTCTCGACTATTGCCAGCAGTCTATTGTGGGGGCATCTTTGTGGATTTCTGTGGGCCTCTCCAGCACTTTGCTCCTTCTTATTCTCATGTGGTCTTCATTTATCATGAACATTCCTTGTGTTTCCTCTCTGTACTTGATCCAGTTGGGATCTCCTGCTCCCCCAAGTTCTCTTTCCCTCGCCCCTCGCCCCTCATTACCCCCACTCATGTCCAGTCTGTTCATGTAGATCTCATCCATTTCTCCATCTTTGGGCGATCCCCGTGTCTTTCTTGGGGTCCTGTTTTCCAGGTAGCCTCCCTGGTGTTGTGAGTGGCTGTCCAGTCATCCTTGTTCCACAACTAGTATTCTCCTATGAGTGGGTACATACCCTGTTTGTCTTTCTGAGTCTGGGTTACCTCACTCAGGAGGATTTTTTCTAGATCCCTCCATTTGCCTGCAAACCTCATGATGTCGTTGTTTTTCTCTGCTGAGTAGTATTCCATTGTATATATGTACCACCGTTTATTTATCCATTCTTCGGTTGAAGGGCATCTAGGTTGTTTCCAGGTTCTGGCTATTACAAATAATGCTGATATGAACATAGCTGAGCAAGTGCCCTTGTGGTATGGTTGAGCATTCCTTGGGTATATGCTCAACATCAAAATTCTCAACAGTCCAATTAAGAAATGGGCTATAGATCTAAACAGAGAATTCTCACCAGAGGAAACACAAATGGCTGAAAGACATTTAAGGAATTGCTCAACATCCCTAATCATTAGGGAAATGCAAATCAAAACAACTCTGAGATACCACCTTACGCCAGTCAGATTGGCTAAGATCAAAAACACTGAGGACACCTTGTGCTGGAGAGGATGTGGAGCTAGGGGAACTCTCCTCCACTGCTGGTGGGAATGCAAGCTGGTACAGCCACTGTGGAAATCAATATGGCGCTTTCTTAGAAAATTGGGAATCAATCTCCCCCAAGATCCAGCTATTCTACCAAATTTTTAATAATATTTCTCACATAAATAGAAAAAAATAGTCTAAAATTTACATGGAAGCAAAAGGACTTCAAAATAATCAAAGCAGTCCTGAGGAGAAAGAACAATCCTATGTATCACAATATGTGGCATCAAGCCACACCAAGAGCCTTAATAAGACAAACAGAATGGTGTTGACACAAAAGGGGTCATGCAGACTAGTGGAATATGATATGCAATAAAAAAAGAAATGATTTCACATTTATTTGGATATTATTCCTAACAAAGGAGGAAAACATACATTAACAAACATTTTCTTTAAAATGCAATTATATTTCTTTAAAATGTGACTAGACATCCAAATGTAGAAAAATTAAAACATCATTACTTCACACCCTTTATAAAAATCAGCTCAAAATGAATCAAAGATTTTAATGTAAGAAACAAAGCTTTAAGTGTAAAAGGAAAGCATATGGGAAACAATCTAAGACACATGACTAAGCCATTGTTTTTAGATTGTGTGCGTTCATGCCCAGATTTTATATAAGGGTCTCAAAGATCAAACTCAGGTCATGTTTTCATGGAAAACAGTATACAGTTAATTAGCTATTCCTGCAGCCCAGTTAATTATTTTTAGATGAATCACTTGATGATGAGGTTCTTATATATTCTCCACATTAACTAACCCTTTATCAGATGCACACTGTGTAAGTCTCTCCTATTCCATAGATAATCTCATTGTTGATTGATAACAGATTTTAAGTTTGATGCTCTCCTTTGTCTGTTGTGGAGATCTTATTTAAAAATTTTACAAACAGTCCTGTTATAATTTTCTTTAACAACTTTATGCTCTTATTCTTGTATTTATGCTTTATAGCCCATTCTTCATTGCTTTCTTTCAACAAGTGAATAGCAGCATCTTGAGTTGAGTTTTCTGTAAGTGACCACCCATTTTTCTAGCACCATTTATTGATATAAATGTCCTGTTCCAAGTGTATGTACTTGACACTTTGGGAAAGTTAGTAGGCTACAAATATGAAGAATTTTCCCTGGATTTTCTAGTCTATCCCAATGTTTAACATATATGTTTTTATACCAATGTAACAATCATTTTGATTACTCTACTATATGCTGAAGTCACATACATCAAATATTAAAAATGTCAATGATAATAATAATAAAATAATGTCCTCTATTTTATTGTATTACTTCTTGCTAGAGTTTTCTATATATTTGTTGTTATAAACTTGTAAAAGGCATTTTTTAGTTCTTTAAAGAAAGTTATTGGAATGTAAACATTATATTGAATCCATAGGCCACTTTCAATACCATTGACATTTTACCAATGTTAACTTTTCAGTGTATGAATACAGATACTCTGTTTTGTTTATTGTGTTTTCTATTTTGTTCATTAATATTTTGTGGTATTCACTTCAGATTTTTTTACTTCTTCAGTTAAACTTATGAAGTTTAATTTTGATCACATAATATAACAAGATTGTTTTTTCATTTTCTTTTTCAGATAGTTCAAAATTGGCAAATGAAAAACTTACTGATTTTATATTACTTTTGTATCCAGTAATTTCATTAATCTTTCTATTTGTTTTGACAGATATGGGGAGAAATGCTTAAGATTTCTTTGTATATTATTTACCAAAAGTGATTATTGACTTATGCCTTTAAATTTGTGTGTGATTTACTTAGTATGACTGTCTTGGCTAAGACTTCTAGAACTATTTAAGTAAAGTGTCAAAACATGACATCCATTTTTTTCATTCTGATCTTAGAGGAAAGTTTTTAATTTTATCCACCCATGTCCATATAATATTTTCATAGGTTTATCATATACAAATCTTAACTTGTTGATTTATAATTTATTAAATTCTAACCAAGAAGTGATGTAGATCTGTCAAATAGCTTTTCTAGATTCATTACAGTGATGATACAGATTTTCATTTATTCTGCTAGTGGATACATGCATAGTCATCCTTGCATCCCTGGGGTTAATCCCACTTGATCATGGCTCATAAGCTTTTAATGTGCTGCTGAATTTGTTTTGTTGGAATTTTGTTGAGGATTTCCATAGGTATTTTCATCATGTGTGTCAGCGTGTCATGTTTTCTTGCTGTGAACCTTGTCTGGTTTGGGCATCTATGTAATGGGCTCAAATACTGAAATTGAAACAATTCTCTCTCCTTTAGCCTCTGACATAATTTGCAAAGAATTAATATAATTCCATGTTAAAATATTTGGTAGAATTCAGTAGGAAAGCTTGTGGTGATATTTTATTTGTGTTCTATCAAATGAAAGTTATCTGGGGAATCAGAGGACAGAGATAGTCACTAGATTAGACATAGAGACCAGACAGTTGTGGCACACACCTTTAATTCTATCACCTGCGTGGCAGAGATCCATCTGGATCTCTGTGAGTTCAAGGCCATACTGGAAACAGAGCCAGGTAGTGGTGGCACACACCTTTAATCCCAGGACTTGAGATCTCATGACTTTGCTTGGGAAGAACACATGCCTTTAATCCCAGGAAGTTATGGCAGGAAGCAGGAAGGTATATAAGGTGTGAGGACCAGGAACTAGAAGCTGTTCAGCAGCAGTACAACTGAGACCCTCAGGGGTGAGGCTTTCAGTTTGAAGATTCATAGAAACAAGATTGGTTGAGGAGTTTGCAAGATGAAGGTGGCTGTGGCTTGTCCTGTTTCACTTATTTTCAGTTTTCACCCCAATATCTGGCTCTGGGTGTTTTATTAATAAGACCATTTAAGATTCATGCAACATTTGGCACCCAAAGTGGGGCACAAATTCATGAAAAAGCTGTTGCCTGTGACCTTGCTGTTCCCAGATGACACCTGAGCTGCAAGTGGCCTGGTTGTGGTGGTGCATGCTGGTAGGATTTGCTGAAGGAGGCAGAGGCAGGAGGATCCCAATTTTGAGGTCAGTCTGGGAGGCTTGCTGAAGAGAAACTGTGGTCGGGGGCCAGACCACAAATATGGCATCTGGACCATGGCGACGGCTACTGCTCCGAGTTGCCAGCTGCTTCTCATCATGTCGGTGACAGCAGTGACAGCCCTACTGGAGTCAAAGAGTTTACCACTGCTTGATCAGAGAACGATTGCCAGGACAATCATGTTACAAGAAAGCATTGGCAAAGGTGGGTTTAGAGAAGTTTGGTGAGTCAAGAGGTGGGGAGAAGTTGCTGTGAAGATATTCTCTTCTAGGGAAGAACGTTCATGGTTCCCAGAGGCAGAGTTTTACCAGACTGTGATGTTATGCCATGAAAACATCCCAGGATTTATATCAGCAGACAACAAAGACAATTGCACTTGGACTCAGCTGTTGCTAGTGTCAGATTGCCACAAGCGTGGATCCCTTTTTGATTACTTGAACAGATATACTGTTACAGTGGAAGAGATGATCAAACTCTCTTTGTCCACGGCAAGGGGTCTTGCCTATCTTCACATGGAGATTGTTGGTACCCAAAGAAAGCTATCCTTTGCTTACAGAGATTTGAAATAAAAAAAATATCTTGGTGAAGAAGAATGAAACCTATTGTTTTGCAAATTTGGGACTGGCTGTGAGACAGCATTCTGCCACAGATACAATTGATATTGCTCTAAACCATAGAGTAGGCACAAAAAAAATCATTATTTATCCTATTTTGTTGAGTTCAATACAAAATTTGTATACAAAATACAAAAATCCTATCCAATGTAAAATATTTAAAACTAAAAGTAGTTGCCTTTTAAAAGTAGATTCAACAATCTACCTTTTAAATATTATATCTATATTCTCTTTTTTTCCCCTTTCAGAGTAGATTCAATAATCTACCCTTTATCTGTCAAATCCAAAATGTTTCTTTGGTGGGAAACATTTTATTATTTCTATCTTATTCCCTCTTTTTAATCTGTCCATGATATCTATTTCTTCTTTGTAAATACAAATATCTCTAACAAATTTGATTAAAGATTCTATCATTTCTTGTGAGTAGGTAATTGATATAGGAAGTTAAGAATGAACCAGAGCACTGATTCTCCTTTAATTATATTCACTGGGACCAGCTGGAGAATTCTCCTATGAGCCTCTCCTATGTTACTGTTTGTAAAGAATTGGAATGCAACCAGAAAATGTGCATTTTTTTTTGAGAAAGAAGACTCATGCGTGTTGGTGAGAACATAAAATGGTAAATCAGTTATAGTGTGGAATTTCCTTAAAAACAATCAGATGATCCAGAAATTTCAATACATATATAGGCAATTAAACCAATATTTCAAGAAGATACCAATATCCCATGTTTATTACAACATTAGTCACCAAAACAAAGACAGCATATTAAATGAAATAATTATTGACAGATGAATAGAAAAATAATATGGAGCATATGCTTTGAATAATTATATATTCCAGATAATATAATTATATATGCATATATTGTTATATAATTATGTTATATATTTTATGTTTCTATGATATAATACTATCCAATCATAAAAATTCAATGAAATCCTGTCCTACACAACAGCAAACATGGAACAAGGGAGATTTATCTTAAATGAAACAAGCTACACACACAAAGACAATTATATGAGACTATTTATATATGTAACATAAATGGTTGATTTCATAGGAAATAGGGAGTGGAACAATGATCACTGGAACCTAAGAAATAGAAAGTGTAGGGTTGTAGATGTAGGCTGAATAATAGGTACAGATGTATATAGTTAGATAGGTGGAGTAAATTCTAGTTTTCTATAGCACAGTAGGATAGCTACAGCTTAGAACAATTTATTATATGCATAATAAAATAGAAGAAAGTAGTTTGAAAGTTCTCACATAAGAATTTATAAATGTTTAAAGAAATGGCAGTGAGAGTCATTGTTATTTGATTATTGTACATTATGTATGTGTTGAATTGTAGCACTGTACCCACAAAAGTGTTGAATTATTTTATACATCAAAATAGATTTTTAAAGTCCTTTTACTATGGAAGGAAAAAAAGAATGTTTTAACAAGCCTTAGGTAATGATGATGTTTCTCATCCCATGACAATACCTGGATACTACTGGACTAAGAAAGAGCATATAACAGGAACACTAAAGGAGAAAGTAGTACTACCACCTGACCTAATAAGATGTGTACTATGGATGCTAAATTCATGATTTTAACTGTAAAATCCCACTCTCCATCTTTCAAATGAGAAAGCATATCCATGTGTTGCAAACTGGTAAGATAAAATGAGAATCTCTTGACTTTCAGCTTCATGTTTTAGTCATGAACAGATGCTCGACTATGAAGTTCTTCAACTCAACATGGGGAGCTTGTAATTACTAGATATACCTAGACTCCATTTTGGACTCAGCATCTAGATGTTCTGAATATTAGTAATATTTCTCTGGTCCATTTCCATGCAGATAGCATAAAATCAACATTCTTAAGAATCAGGTCAAATAATATAGGGTGGTGTAGAAATATTACATAAATGCAGAGACCTACCTGAACCCAAAGACAGGTTGTGTCCAAGAGGAGTTGAAGCAGATGGAAAGGGCATAGGATGATTATTTACCCTCCAAAGTCGATCAAAATAAATACTCACCTTGAATAAAACATGGATGTGCTTATCAAAACACCCCAGTTTACGTAGAAAAGTGGAGCATTTCAACAGAAATCAACTATGTTTAATGCTTATTTGGGAAAAACTCAACTATACTTTGAAATAGTTCCTTCTAAGGGACAACCTTGAAGAACAATTTTTATCCCATAAAAACCTGTAAGAGCAAATTACAGAAAAGGGAAGAGACAAAATAGTGAGTTCTTAACTTCACCCAAGTCTTCATTTCCTGTACTACGCATTTGTCATGTTCTTTAAATGCTATCTATTAAACCCAGGACTTTGTGCATATAGACTAGGATTCTCCTATTCAAGTTTATGCTTTGCCACAATTGTGCATGTTCCTAATTTTAAAAGTTATTAGAATAATCTTTAGCATATCTTATTAGTTCTCTAGTCTGCTTCTATGTTTAGGTGCTTATTAATGAATGGCGTTTTCTCCCAAAGTGTATCATATCATAAAATTCTGTTGATTGCACTACTTCCTTAATTTCATTAAAAATAAAACCACTTTTTAAAAGAAAGATAAGGTGATAGTAAAAAAAAATCAATAAAAGTTGTTTCTGCTGAGTACCTTTGGACTTTTAGGGGCATGAAAATGAAAAATAAATTTCATGAGTAGTGGAGGTTGTCTTTGAAAACTATCAATAGTCATCTCATTATATATAGCACACATTAGTTTGAAGTGGAGGTCAAATCAATTCCTAAATGAATACGTATTACACATTACCTCTAGGGAAAATGGTATCTCTCTGCAAATCATTTTCTTTGGGTTTTCTGTTAAAAGAAAATATGTTTGAAATAAAAGAATTATTCCTCCAAACCCCTTTTAGGCTCCTTTAGTTAATAAACCCAAAAGACTTAGATGACTTTATAGTATTCCATGATTAACCACTATTCCATCATTTATAACCACATCCTGGGAGAGGCTAATTCTTCTCCCAGCAGTCATTAGTCATCTCTAGATTTTTATCTAGGGGTGGAAACTTGTGAGAGCCCACCCACTCCAATTTAGCCTGTGCATCAATACTGCTGCTGTTTGGGTTTATCTCGTGTCACCATTTCTAGGAGAGCCTATTTCACAGCAGATTTTCTGCTGTTCTGATTCTTACAAGTCCCATCTTCCATGTTGTTCCCTGAACAGTAGGTGCAGGAGTTGAGATGAAGATGTATCCATTGGAAAGGGACTGACTCCTCATGCTCTATTGATCTCTGCACGGTTTCCAAATGTGGTTTTCTGTGGTGGTTTCCACTTGCTGTAAAGTAAGACTTCTTTGCTGAGGGGTGGTAGCTACGCTTATCAGTGGGTATAAGGAGAAGATGAAGAATGCAGTGAGGAATTGTACTGGTCTAGCAATGTGGTGGTAGTCGGTTATTTTCTGAGGTCCATGACCTCTCTAGGCTCAGGAAGCTGGCTCTGTTTCCAGTACCAGTCATGATTTCTCTTCTGTTTAGTAGATGTGTAGTCTAAGTAGACAATTGTTGTTCACCACCAATGTGTGAGTGCCACTATCGCACTTTTGTAGCTATCTTGCCATTACTGAAGTTCCTAGGTGTTGCAGCTGGGAAAGACCTTATTATATTTCTCCCCTGCCTTGGCAGATTGCATAATATTTGTCTGAAACTATAGGAGCTAGACCATATGAAAGAGATTCTTCACCTTAGAATTGTCATAAATCATCTGAATCCCATGTCCTAAGTGTGTGGTGCCTTTAGCAATTGGGGGCTGCCCTCGAGTGCCAAGAAGCAACCAAAGGAAACTCTGATACTTTACATTGTGTTGTGAGTCACATGGGCTAGCTACCCTAACCAACTATTCAAAAGGAGGTTTCCCATTCTTAGTGCTACAGTTTTGTTACTGTTAGCATGTAGGCATCTGTACTGGCCTGCCCTTAGGGTCCTAACAGGATATATCCTCAGTTGCAGCCACTAAGAACACCCCCTATGCACATTCACTACATTTCTTTTTAAAAGGAGGGCCTTGCCCACCTCCCATCTGTTTCTCTTTCTTTTCCTTTGCTCTCATCCCCAGGGAGAGGTCTCTCCTGCTTCTCTCCTCCCTTCTCTCCCCTTTACCTCAATAAACCTTCCACATAGGCCCTGTTGTAAGGTGTGACTCCTTCCTGCCGTTTTTTAAAACACAACTTTTGATGCTGTGACTGAGATAGGCTTTCCTGGCAGTCTGAAATACACCATGTCCCTGGAACCTAGTCTGCCTGCAACAGCCCTACTTTCCTACTTAAGGGATTGCTGGGACTCTTAATCCAACATCACCATGATTGGTAAGAGTCGGCCTTCTCCACTTCTGGCTATTTCACATGAGTGAAGGTTTGTTTCTTGAGCACAGTCCTTGTCTTTTGGCTTTTCTCAATGTCCTGGTATCAGGTGATTGTATCTCACTTGGGCTCTTAGCCCATCAGCCTCTGATTTTTAGGATGACAGTCCACTGAGCAGCCTGTGCCTCCTCATTGGTCCTCATTGAATTTCTAGGATGCTAGAGATTCCAGCCTTTGGATCTTCTCTACCTCACTCATGGAAAATGCACCTACCACCATACCTACCACTTGACTTAAAGACTAATCTTACCCCCCTTTGCCCCAATACCCCTTAGATATCAATTCAAATGGCTGCTTACTGGTATACCATGGGATCTTTGAGACTTCTGCCAGAGATCCAGTAGATGGAAGGGGGTACCTTGTTTTCAAGCTTTTTCCAAAAGCTCTTCTCTCCGTTCTTTCTTCTTGCTCTACTCAGCTCCTGCTAGCTATGAAGCCTGTAGCTGTGCCTCCCTGTTATGCTGCATTTCCCCTGTCCAGCCTCTTCCAAAGCAGTTACATCAGCACCTGTCTCCGGGTCCTTTTCCATGGCATGTGCACCCTTTAAAAGAGCCCTCCAGACAGAGCTCATTCTCTTTGCCTCATCTCTTGCCTCTTATTCCTCTCCTTGCTTCTAATTCCCTCTCTTGCCCCTTCTTTTCTCTATTGCTTCTCTTCCTCTTGTATGTCTGCCTCGCTCAAGTCCCCGCTCCGATGCATCCTTTCGCTCTTTCACTCCTCATGTCCCAATAAAACTCTCGCACTAACTCTCTTGTGTGTGGCATGTTTTCTTGGTGGCATACCTTGGCAGGCCCACACTAGTAACTTATCTGCCTGCTCCACCCGCAACAGATCTGTGGAGCTAGAGTTCTAGCTATAGATCTGTCCTGTTCCACCTGCAACAAATCTGCTTTCTCATTCACCAACAGCTTTGCCTTCCATTCAGTACCAATAATTAGGTCTGTGGTGAGGCTACCTGCCTCTGACCACTCTCCTGGATGTGAGACCGGCCTCAATATTCCTTGGACCAGGCAGTTAGGGAACTGAGAAAGAACTCTCCACTTTCTTTCTTTTGCTTTGCTCCAAAACCTGCTTTTGTCTGTATTCTCTCTCTCCCTCTCTCTCTCTCTCTCTCTCTCTCTCTCTCTCTCTCTCTCTCTCTCGCTCTCTCTCTCTCTCTCTCTCTAAATGTCCTATTGGCTGCAATGTACAAGGCGAGTCAGAGATGGAGAAGCCAGCTTCATCTGGCTCAGCACATACCAGTTTTCCCTTTTTTAAAATTTATCCAGATCTTGTTTAATATACATGTGTGTGTATGTGATTTGAATTTAACCCTACATGAGTAAGGTAGGTTTAATTCTGTATATATGTGTATGTTATTTGAACTCAACTCTGTATATGTGTATGCAACTACATATGTGAGAGCTGCTGCAGAATGTGCGTGAAGTGTGTGTGTGTGTGTGTCTGTGTGTGTGCACGCGCGTGTGCATGCACGTGCGTGCTGAGTGAGAGATAAAGAAGTGATAGAGAGGGTGAGAGAAATGTGACAGAATGAATGAATGAGAGAGTGAGTGAACAAATGGTGAGTGAAAATGGATTAACTGTGTATGGAGATGTCTATCTGTCTGTATGTAAAGAAAGATTCATAGCTGTATGTATAGAATGCAGCAGTGTGGGGATTTGTAACTGTGTGGAGACAGAAAGAGCCAGAGACCAATTTTAAGAAGAAGTAAAGAGAAGGTAACCATCAGAAAGCATGTGTGTTTGCTTAGTTTCCCCTCAGACAGAAAAAGTCTAGCCCTCAGATAGATGAAAAGGTTCCTAAGCCCTCGTTGCCTTTGTGGATTTTCTTGCATTATCCTGGTGGTAACTGGAGGCTGGCCATCCCAGTTGCCAATACAAAACAATGTGTTTTACAGAAGTCCCTTCATCTTTCTTTTGACTGATGCTTCATATTAAAATATGTAAGTAAAAGATGACTATCCAATGAGTGAACTTTGATTTAGTAGCAGTGGAGAAGCAACAATGATTCTGTTCCTGTGAGTGGAGGGAATTATTGATATACATCTTTGAGATTATGCCCTGGGGTTATTCTCACAAAGAAAATGTATAGAGTGGTTTTCCAAAACTATCTAACAGTGTCAAATGTAAGTGACTTGGCGGTTTGTCCTTCTTTATTAAATAACTTTGAACACAATTTAACAGTCATTTTTATTTCTTCTTTTAAATTAATTAATTTATTTTTTATGTGTTTGGATGGCTTGTATGCCTACACATGCCTGCATGCAGCATCCATAGATGCCAGAAGAGGGCATCAGATTCCCCATTACTGGAGTTGCCACTGTTATGATCTGTGGTGTGCAGTTGCTGAAAACTGAACTGGGTCGTCTGGATGAGCAGCCCAGGGCTATTAATCTCTGAGCCAAATTCCCAGCTTTTTAACGGATATTCTTAATGTGATTGAAGTTTATTATAGACACTAATTTTCAGCACTGATCCCCAGTCTTGCCATGAGGGGGACTTTGCATTCTTCCCTATCAACCAGTTTTATAACTGCTGCTCATTCCAAAAACCCATGAACTCAAGATTGTTGATGAGTTACATAAGTCTTTCTGTTGATCCTTTTATAAGGAAGATATAAATATAATTATTCCAAAGACCTAGAAATCCTATAGCTTTGCAGTAAGACAAAGAAAAGAAAAGAAAAAAGAAAGAAAGAAAAGAAAAGAAGAATATGTTGATAAATTATGACCCAAATGGGTAGGAGACCAACTAGTAAATACTCAATATATTTAAGCCATTTCTGTTAGTCAGATATCAGAGTAACTAATAGAGGAATTTACTTAGGAAATATTACTAGAAACCAAAAAATTGTAGGAAGAAAGGCTGAGTCATTTTTCTTATCATTTTTCCACAGGCTTTCTGGTTTCTGCAGATCTTGTGAGCAAGGCACTAAATGCTTTCTTTTCCAGACTGTCCTTTCACAGATATTTATATAACCATTAACTTGGAGTTAAACAGGCCATCCTTGCCTTCAGGTCAAGGGCAGGATTGGTTATCACAGTTCTGAAAATAGAGATAAGATGTCCCTCTGGAAAACAAGCAACACTTGCAAGAACGATTTGTGTTCAGTGAAGTGAGAGATGCTTTCTTGAACTGCCACCCGCCGTGAGCACACATTTCACCATTGTGTCATCCTGCAGTAGCTGAAGCTAGCAAGATCACTAGGACAGCTGATCTTCTACTTCCTGCAATGGTGGTGGATAATGAACTTCTTGGTTACTGAGCCGGCACTCTTGAGTTTTCTGCTATGAAACTTTTTCCAGCAAGATACCTTTTCAGCTTCTAAGTTGAGTAAAATCTGACACCCTTAGGAATTCTTGTCATAGTTCCCTTTTCTCAGTGAACTTTCCACATATTATTTATTTTAAAGACATTTCTTTACTTCAACTATTGCCATGCATCTATAAAATGTTTTCTTCATAGTTTTTTCACTTAGTAGATTAAGAAAATTTGAAAAATTGTGTATTATGTTGGAAACGGGTTTTGCTGGTCTTTATATCTTTCCTACATCTCTCTCTAAATATCGTATTTTACAGTGGGTGCTCAGAATTTTCTGTAGCCATGGCTACTATTATGAATAGAAAGTTTATCTCCTTATTTTTCTTGGCTTCCTGGAAATACTAAGATAAAAGTGTCCTCATTACATAACCCTCTTTAATCTAAAGTTACTTCATTTACAAAAAAACACTTCATTAATTCTAGGTGATTGAAAGATTAACCATTTTAAAAAATCTTTTACAAAAGCTTAATTTATTCAGTGTGTATGTGCACTTACATGAATGAGTTTACATGTGAATGCACCTTCACATGCCTTCACGGGCCAGAATATGTCATCAGATGTCCTTAAACTATAGCACAGGAGGAGGTTGTGAGCCACCTCAAGTGGGTTCTGGAAACCTGTGAAAGAGCCGAAGAGCTGCACATGCTCTAACTGCTGAGCTATCTCTCCAATGCCAATTTTTGAGTTCTTATCCACAGAAGAGTTATTTTTAGTACTAACTAAACCACATTAACAACAGAAAAGATAACCACACTGCTAATGTTTCTCAAAGGTTAGGAGGAGATAATTGAAATCCTTTATTTTCTTGACTTTACAGACTTTTGCTATAATTTCATATCTGGGAAATTGTCTTAAAGTCAGTAAATCAAGGGAGATGTAATGGAAAGACAGAACTAAAGTTGTTTGTGTGCTAACAATATCTACTGATATTGTTACTGAAAATACGTGGAACATGAACATTTCTTTATGCTTTCATTTCCACCATTTTGCTCACTACATAACTTAAACTCTGTGGAGAGCCATTTTTTTCTCAATGGCTCATGGTTCTGAAGGACAATTTGAGAGGATATTTTTATATATTACAGCTTAAATGTTATACCCACTTCCTGATTGCAGTATTATGTCAATTTGTGGACTCTATACATAGAACTCTATGAACAAAGCATAAGAATCAAGTGTTTTCATGGTGATGATTGGAATAAGGAACAAGTAAGGAACTATAGTACCTCCATATAGTCTTGCCAAAATAAGCAGTTTCCACACACATAATTATATATACTTCTTCCATTTGTTTGCAATGAGAATGAAAGACATTCTACATGTTAATAATGTGGGAAATGTGGAGATAAATAGAAAAAAACATAAATCATTTCATAAGGTCAACTGTATTTGCAATAAAAACAAAGCAGTTATTAATTTTGTGCTGACACACCAAGCTCTGTCAACAAGCAATAAGAATGTGTTTACACCTTAGCAGATGGATCCTCAGGCAGTTAACAAGGTGGGAAACACATTTATAAGGGAATCTGCCAAACAAAATAAGGCAAAGCAAACTCAAGAGGAGAGTTCTCTGCTTTATGCTTTTCTCTTAATGGGGGCATGGTTTTTGGCAATAAACATCAAGAGAGGTTCTGATTAGAAACAGAACTTGAAATTAAACAAACATTGCAAATCCAATTTGAGCTAAAGATCAATGCACTTAAATAAAAATCTTCTCTGTCATCAGTTATATGGGAGACATAAACACCTACTTCCTATAGCAGTTGTTAATTTTTAAAAATCAGGAAGGTTAATAAAACATAGAAGTAACCTATAGCAAAAAGAGGCTCTGTCATGAGCTCATGTGACTTATTTTGAGGAGAACATACTCTATGTATAGAGAATGGTATAAAATGCTTTTACTCTTGCGTTGGGTTCCTTCTCGGACACTGTTGATGTGGCCCCAAATGTTTATGCAGTATTTTCCTTTGTCCTGGGGTCTTCCTTTCCTCTCTTATGTTCTGATCATATATGACCTCTCTTCTTTTTTTTTTTTTTTGTTTTTTTCGAGACAGGGTTTCTCTGTGTATCTTTGCGCCTTTCCTGGAACTCACTTGGTAGTCCAGGCTGGCCTCGAACTCACAGAGATCCGCCTGCCTCTGCCTCCCGAGTGCTGGGATTAAAGGCATGCGCCACCACCACCCCACATGACCTCTCTTCTTTACTACATGTCTAGATATTAACAGTATCCTATGTGAAACAGTCACATGTCTTTGCTAGCAATAGTGCCCTCATGCATGAGAATGTGTACAAGTTTCTCCTCCAGGATTTTGAAGTAAGGACTTGAATGCTAGTGGAAACTATGGTGCTGAAGAATGTGTTGTGTTCCATTATTGGGAATAGAGTTGTATGAGTGGCTTCAGTATGCCCCAAAATTTTAGTTGCTGTTCCAACAGAACTTTGCATATGTACATCAATAAATCAAAGTAGAAGCAAAATCCAGCACCTTTAGACCACTCAGCTGAATTTTTTTCTATGAAAACATTGTTTTCCCAGTATATTGAGCTTGAAATTATTCCTTTGTTTGATATTTCCTAGAAGATCATGCAGGGTTCATATTTTAAAATTCAGTGTAGTCTATATTTCCTTCTAGGGTGTTTTCAATAAAAATTCAATTTTAAAAAAATGATGATTGACCTTGGAAAACCAACCACTCAGATTTAGAAATCCTTCAGGAATTCCAGTGAATCTAGATTTTACAAGAAACTAAATGTCTATGACCAAATGTAAAATTTTTTTAAATACATTCTCTAATGACTTGGCTAAGTAGATGCCACAGTCAATGAGTGTACAACTTGAAAAGTTCAAAACAGTATGAAGTAGAAAACTTCCCTACCACCAAGTTCCATTCCCTGAGGGAACTCAATCACCAGTGTGTGAAGAGAATTTTCAGATAAGCTGAAGCATGGTTTGACTTTCAGGAACATAGTCCCTGATGTTAATGATACATTGATCTCATAGTAATTTTAGAGATGGTATCACTCCAAGTAGGAGTGTCCAAGGAATCACCATGGAGTCCTATAGAGGAATCTGGAATTATCTATCTCAAGCCATACTGCCTATTCATTACTTTCTGGCCCTTTGGCTGATCATTTCTATGTTTTTTTAATCTGTCTTCTTTCTTAATAGAACTAATAATAAGGAATATAGAAAAAAAGGTTCTGCTCTCAGATCCAGTTGTGATGACAAATAATTGTATTGTTTTGTCTCCTCCATATGACATTAAGTTTGTAGCTTCTTTATAGAATAGAGGATAAAAAAATCCTTTGAGTTATTTAGAAAAATATCTTGTACAAATATCATATATCATTATATATTATTATGTAATCATGTTAATAACTAGAACTAAAGTCACAATGAAAACATGGTCAGCACCCAGAGGTCATAGTTCATTCATTTTAGGAGTAAGTATAGTTTTTCCTAAAGATATTGAAGTCTATATAACAGACATTAGAAAGCAACTCTTAGAAATTTCCAGACTGCAAAATTTTATGGAACTCATTCCTCAACATCTTCACAGAAATTACTGATTAAAGTAAATAGGTCAAGTTAGAAACTGCTAATGCTACTAAGAGAAAGTAAGTTAAATGTTCTTCACCATTACAGAAATATGAAAATATGTGTAATTATCTTTTCCCAAACAATGCCAGTAGAATGAAAAGTAACTTGACAACAGAGAGCTCTTAAAAATAAAACCCTGTCAAGTTCGTTAACAACTAACAGATAGTAAACATTTAATGGCTGTCCCCCTAGCACCTTTTAACTTTACAGGTGTCCTTTTTAACATCATTGTGCCTGTGGTAACACAATTCAGTTCCCAAAATGACATTGTTGAAATAATCATTAGACCAAGGCGAATCAAAGTGAAATATTTTCATCCTCTTCATCTTCACCACCAACTATTTCCACACCAGTATGGAAACAAGAAATGTCAGATGTCCCATATAATTTAAACATTATGTTATTTATTTAATTGTGTTGTTGTGTTACACAGTCACTGCAACATTCTTAAAGGAATACATAAATTATAGTGGTGTGTTGTGTGTGTGCATGTCACTTACTTCTAAAAGTTTATGGACACTAAAACATTAGAAATGCATTTGTACTCAGCACTCTGTTATTACAATATATTGCCCTTACCAAGTTTAATACTGAATAAACTGAATTTTTATCTCAGTAAAAAGTGTATCAGAGTTTTCATCTGCCTATCCAGAGTCCTAAGAGACCAGGCTAATCAGTGAGGCAGCTATGTTGACTAAGTAATTAATAAGGAGTGGATCTGTATCCCCTGAAACATCTGTGCAAAATTGCTTCAGATCGTGCCAGCAATTCAGCCAACACTAATACAGACACCTGCTCTTCTCAATGGCGTTGCTTCTGATGCACTGAATTATGCCTTAGCTGCCAGATCTTCTCAGATTGCTGGTCATTTAAAACAAGCCAAATAAAAGGCCCATGAGACAAATCTAGAAGGCTATTACACTGAGCATATTTTTGTTACCTGATTTCTCAGTATTCTTTGATTGTCATAAAGCCTAAGTCCTCAGTTGCTTCCTAGAGAAACAAATGAAGCATAGAATTTGGCTGCTTTAACTCTGAAACCAAATGCTGTGATAAAGGGAAGAATCCTCACATATTCAGAGCCTGCATGTTCTCTCATCTCAATGCCTTTGTTGCCATAGTCATCTCTCATACAGCATATCTCTGAGGAACAGCACACTGAGGATATATCCCTCTTTCCTGGCCATAGCTTTTCCCATTTGTTACACATTCCCCACATTCCCTAAATAGTATCACCTCTGGCCACTTCTGATAAGCACTGGCAAGAAGAATATCACTGAAGATGAAAATTAGTACATTAAGGCTGTAGACATTAAATAAAGACCTTTAAGTCTTTACAGACAACTGTTTGTGGATGATATAGCAACAAAGGAAAATATAAGCCTAGCCATCTTATGCAGCATGGTATCTACTATGGGACTGACCTATCCCAATTAGATTTGAGTTATATGTATAATCTGGATTATAACAAAACACTTAAGAAATAGTGCCCAAATAGAAAATGTTTTCTTGGTTCACACAAATACCCACTCTGGAAAAGATCCAGAGAAAAAAGAAAAAGAGATGATGTCTTTGAATAAATCTAAATCTAAAGTATAAATAGTGCCTAGCATCTTGAGATTTAAAAGTTCTTTTCAACATGACAGACATGTGTGAATTTCTTGGGAGATCCATGACACCTGGAATTGAGTGTCATGTAAGGAGTTTTTTTGAGGGCCACAATGTAAGAGATGACATTCAGGAAAGCATTGAAAATAGCATATTTCCTCCTAAAGTAGTTTTGTTCCTTGCTGTTTATAATTTGCAATTTTTCCAATAAGCAAATTTGTAGTTGTTATTAAAAAAATGTGTCTTCTTGGGTAACAAAGTCATGAATGTTATGCTGTACTATATTATTTGGTTTGTTTATTTTATTACTACATGCCCATACTTCTTTAAAATAACCTGTTGATTTGAAAATACTACCATTTGCTAGTACTTGTGACTAGAGAGTATTTTTTTTATAATTTATTTTATTTTATTTTACAATATAATTCAACTTTACATATCAGTCATAGATCACCCCGTTAGCCCTCCTGCCACCCCACCCCCCTCTCCCCGGCCCACCCCCCATTTCCATCTCCTCCAGGGCAAAGACTCCCCCGAGGATTGAGATCAACCTGGTGGACTCAGCCCAGGCAGGTCTAGTCCCCTCCTCCCAGGCTGAGCCAAGGGTCTCTACTAAGCCCCAGGTTTCAAACAGCCAATTCATGCACTGAGCACAGGACCCAGTCCAACTGCCTGGATTCCTCGTCCAGACTGTTCATGTAGATCTCATCCATTTCTCCATCATTGGGCGATCCCCGTGTCTTTCTTGGGGTCCTGTTTTCCAGGTAGCCTCCCTGGTGTTGTGAGTGGCCATCCAGTCATCCTTGTTCCACAACTAGTATTCTCCTATGAGTGGGTACATACCATGTTTGTCTTTCTGAGTCTGGGTTACCTCACTCAGGAGGATTTTTTCTAGATCCCTCCATTTGCCTGCAAACCTCATGATGTCATTGTTTTTCTCTGCTGAGTAGTATTCCATTGTATATATGTACCACAGTTTATTTATCCATTCTTCGGTTGAAGGGCATCTAGGTTGTTTCCAGGTTCTGGCTATTACAAATAATGCTGATATGAACATAGCTGAGCAAGTGCCCTTGTGGTGTGGTTGAGCATTCCTTGGGTATATGCCCAAGAGTGGTATAGCTGGATCTTGGGGGAGATTGATTCCCAATTTTCTAAGAAAGCGCCATATTGATTTCCACAGTGGCTGTACAAGCTTGCATTCCCACCAGCAGTGGATGAGAGTTCCCCTAGCTCCACATCCTAGAGAGTATTTTTATAAGGAGTATAAAGAACTGAATAATAAGTGTGGTTTTCATATTTTGTCAGATAGTTGAATGCTACTAGTGAAAATTTCAAAAGATTATAGATACTATTTTCCATATTAATAAAATGTCTACATGTAAAAAGTATTTTGCTCAATCAATTTACATAAAAAATTCATAAAAATAAAATTTCTATTTTCGTATTATTTAAGGGCAAAATTAAGAATGCAGCAAGAGCCGAAAGATCAGGGACTTTGCTGTGATATTGTGTCTCCTAGTAACGTGAGAAGTTACACCCATACGGTCTCACCAAGTTAAGTGCCCCAAAATGAACTGAACAAGGATAACTCTAATGAATATGCTGAAAGAGCTGAAGAAAATGCAAGAGGCCTCAACCCTGCACAAAGAACTATCGTCAGCTAAGGGATGCTGAGAGGGTAAGAAGTAGTTTTCCTCATGGAGGAACACACCAATTGGTTATCCCATACCAAATGGTGAAGCCTGAGTACATCCATACAAGTAGCATTACACACACTGAGCAGGCTATTTTTAGGAATACATATGTATACACATATATGCATGTAGCAAAAATTAATGAAAAAAAAGCAATGAATTTGAAAATGAACAAGAAGTATATGAGAGACTTTGTAAAGAGAAACAAATATAATTTGTTTTAATGGAATTTAATATCATTTTTTAAAGTATAATAAAAATTTCAGTTCAAATGAGTCAGATTTAGCTTTATATTTAATAATTAATAATTTTGTGATACATTTTATTAATTCTTTAAGAATTTATACATGCCCACAGTATATTTTGGTTGTGAGCCTAGCCTTCAATGGCTGAGCCATCTCTCCAGCTTATCACATATTGTATTTTGATGATATTCACCTCCTCACCTTCACTCCTCCAAGATTTACTCCCACCTCTCTTGCCAAATTGATGTCCTCCTTTTTACAATATCCATTTACTCCAGTGAGTATTAATGGGTGTGGGCCATCCGCAGGATTCATTTACAATATTTTTAACTCAAAGGCTGAGAGGAATAAAGGATACTCAGTGATCTGATTCATCATATTTATATTCAGAACTTAGCAAGGGGAATAGCCTCACACAAATAACATTATTCTTCTCCAATGAAGAATGCACAGATTTCTAGAATCATGATCTTTTAGACATGGGGTAAATTGTGAAATATGAGTACTTCATGAACTGGAGCAAAACACTTTCTACAGTTGTTGAAAACCAATTTTATCTTTTATGTCTTTGGTGAAGAAATATTCCTCATGCTATAGAACTGGGCATTCCAATTCTATTTTCTTTTCCTACCTGTCACTTTTATTAATGCCAAGGCACAGTGTTCATGTACTCACATGGATACTGAGTAGAAGTGATACAAAAGTTAATATCTTCTAAAGCTTTCTGAATTTTCCTTTAGAGAATTTTATATGCTAGAAGTATCATAGATTTGTGGAAAGATCTTCTTATTTTGTTTCCTCCTTTATAATTTAGCCTGCAAATCTTTCCTTTATTTTTCAATGACAAACCGTATAAATATTTAGTGTCTAACTTCAACTGTCATTATTTATATTCAACTGTTGATGGTACCAATAACAGTCATTCTTGCCAGCTGCAGACACTACTGGAAATATTAATGGTGATCTAGGCCTGACAAGATATTTCTCTAGAGCAGCCATTTTTCTTCCAGAGATAATTTTGATCTCATGAGTGATATGTACCAAAGTTTCTAAACAAATGGCACCTAAGAGAAATATCATTCTCCATCCAGAGATATTGTTTTAGAGGACAAAGGAAACTAGCACATGACCTTGATTACTTGGAAAAACTGATAACAAAAGTAGAAAATTCCAAAACAGCTTCTCCCCTGAGCATTTTAACGTATGGAAACCCAAGTATTTTTAATGGAATAAGTCATTATGCATTCCTAAATGAATTGCATATTTTCTTGATTGTTCCTCCTTAATAATTGTCATCTTGCTGGTTAAAATTTGCCTTTCATATTTTGGAAATGATACTTTTATGGCCCCAGAGCAACTGCTTCATAACTTATCACTTTATAACAGTAAATAATCTCTAGTGGATAGTAGGCAACTTGCTTAGATGTTCAAGTTGGATTATAGTCAAATGATGCATTAAACATCCTGACATAAATTATTAGAAAGAAAATAAAAATACTCTGTTAGCATTTGGATCAATAATTTCTTGGTCGGCTCCCTTGCCTAGTCTCACCAAATCCTGACTAAAGTGTGTAGATTATCTAAAGTTCATGAGTTCATATGAGCTTGGTTCTGTTGTCTCTCTAGATTTCCCCATCATGATCTCGACCCCTCTTTTTCATATGATCCCTTTTCCCTCTCTTCTACTGGACTCCCAAAGCTCAGCCTGGTGCTTGGCTGTGGATCTCTGCATCTGCTTCCATCAGTTACTGGATGAAGGCTCTATGATGATAGTTGAGTATTCACCAATCTGATTACCAGGGTAAGCCAGTTCAGGCACCCTCATCACTATTGATAGTAGTTGAAGCTGGGGTCATCCTTGTAGATTCCTGGGAATTTTCTTAGCACCAGGTTTCTCCCTAACCACATAATGTCTCCCTATATCAAGTTATCTATTTCATTGCTCTCCCACTCCGTCCCTCCTACAGCTCAACCATCCTGTTCTCTCATGTTCTCATCCCCCATTCCCTCCCTTCTATTGTACCCTCTCATCCCCAGTTTACTCATGGAGATCTCATCTGTATTACCTTCCCAAGGTGATCTATGCATCCTTCTTAGGGTCCTCTTGTTAGCTAGCTTCTCTGGAGCTGTGTGTTATAGTGTACATACCACATTTGTATTTCTGAGTCTGGGTTACCTCACTCAGGGTGATATTTTCTAGTTCCATTCATTTGCCTGCAAATTTCATGATGTCATTATTCTTTACAGCTGAGAAATGTTCCATTGGGTATATGTACCACACTTTCTTTATCCATTCTTCAGTTGACAGGCATCTAGGTTGTTTCTAGATTCTGGATATTACAAATAATGCTGCTATGAACATAGTTGAGCAAGGGTCCTTGTGGTATGATTGAGCATCCCTTAGGTATAGGAACTTTAGACCGACAGCTGTGGAACACGCATGGGACTGGCCCTCTGCATATGGGACACAGTTGTGTAGGTTGGTCTGTTTGATGGGCCCCTGGCAGTGGGACAGGATCTATCCCTGGTGCATGAGCTGGCTTCCTGGAACCCATTACCTATGGTGAGACACCTTGTTCAGTCTTGATGTGGGGGGGGGGGCAGTGGCTTGGTCCTGCCTCAACAGGACTTTGCTGAATCCCTATGGGAGCCCTTACCCTTTTGGAGAATGGAATGTAGGGTGGGCCAGGGGGAAGGCTGATGGGGGACCCGGGGGAGGCATGAGAGGGGGATATCGGTGGTTGGTATGTAAAATGAATTTAAAAATGTGTATATTGTATTTTGAGCAGTGAGAATTCCTTCCTGGGTCTTACTATTTTAGTACTCTGACAACTTTTGCTAGAGGCAGCCTACTCTCTGAAGTCTGCAGAAGACTTCAGGGGGAAGTTTAACATCAGACACAAAAAGCTTAGTGTTTCCTGATTAAGGCTGGACGCCATCTCAAGTCACAATCCCTGTGTGCCTAATCTCTTCATCTGTGTAATGATGATAAAGGTACTCAGATTTTAAAAAATACACTAGTAGTTTTCTAAATGTGTTAACCTCTTCACTATGAACTAATGTTGAGGTAATTACTTGTCTGAGGCTAGAAGTTTAAATTTTCAAAACTAATCAAAGTCAAAATGAATTTGTTATGCATTAATGAATCATATATTGTGGAATTTTCCTTTACAGTGTGAGAATATATGTTGCTGTGATTGGTTTAATAAAGAAGCTGACTTGACAATAGCTGAACAGAATAAGGTTAGGTAGAAAAACCAAGCAAAATGTTGGGAAGAAGAGTAGAGTCTAGAGTAGCCAAAAGATGCAGAGAGAAGCGAGACGGGCATGCTCTGCTGAGAAAAGTTACCAAGACACGTGGCAAAACATAGATAAGAACTGTGGGTTTACATAAATGTAAGAGTTAGCTAGTAACAAACCTGAGCTATTGGCTGAGCACTTGTAATTAATATTAAGCCTCAATGTGGTTACATGGGAGTGGCTTACCTGAAAGAAAAGTCTGCCAACAATATATAAACTATCTCAAAATAATGTTTTCTCAAATATAATGCTACTCACCCACCCCTGTGTCGATCACATAACTAATTCTGTAGCAGTAGTCATGAAGGACAAAAATACTATCAATCTATCAATCTCCTTTTAATTATTAAATTGAGGGTTGAGTAGTTGAGTACTCTTAAGCTTTTGGGCTTTGTACAACATGGGAAACTTTTACTAGTCTGCCCTCAAAACTGTGGAAAAAGGGACTTCAGTGAGCCTGAATAAAACAGTGAGGTTATCACGCAGTTTTAGCTTTATAAATCAGTGAAGTCTCACTTTATTGTGTTACACATTGATCCAGGAGAAAGGTTTGAAGTACTATATAGTAAAATTAATAATAATAAGAAGAAGAAGAATGAATAAAAGCAAAATATAATGTAGCATAATGTTTTAAAAATTAATATAAATACTGACTTTTCATACTATAATGTATGATTTACAAAGATGGTGATTATTAAAAGTATAGTTCTGAGGAATTTTTAGCTTAAACACACTAAAGAGGACAGTTATCTCATTTGTAAAGTAAAATGTGGTAAACTAGAGAAACTGGAAGACCTCAACACCATTGTTTAAAGCTGAATCTATATTATTGCAGATATGCTCAAGTACCTGTGATTCCCCTGTGTTGAAAGCTCCATTCACAGAAATTCAATATATAATTAATTGTATTAGCACTGAATAAGAACTTACATGAAAACCCATTTATTACTGTAATTAACGAGGCAATTCCGCGTAATTTATCTGGTAATCAAGAAAGGTTTATTTCTGGGAAAACTTACTGCTGTGGATATTGCTATATGTCAATAAACACTGATTGGCCAATAGCCAGACAGGAAGTATAGGCGGGACTAACGGAGAGGAAAATTGAGGAGGAAGGAAGCATAGAGAGACTGGCTGGAGCTGCAGCGAGGAGAAGGAAGATGTAAAGTACCGGTAAGCCACGAGCCACGTGGCAAAGTAGAGATTAATAGAAATGGGCTAAATATAAGAGTAAGAGCTAGACAATGATAGGCCTGAGCTAATGGCCAAGCAGTTTAAATAATGTAAGCGTCTGTGTGTTTATTTTATAAGTGGGCTCGGAGACTGGCGGGACTTGGGAGCTGGAGACTGGCGGGACTTGGAAGCTGGAGAGAAGCTTTCCAGCAACAACTTACAGCCAATAGGGGTTGGTTACAGGATCTGGGAGAGATGAGGTATCATCCATTGGAGAACTCTGGCTTGGTGTCCCATCCAGCTTCCAGGACCATAACGTATCCAGAAGGGCCAAACACATATGCATCTCCAGTCTTAAGGGGCTCCCTCTCAGTCATGCCCCAGGGGCAGGTGAGCCCCAGGGGCAGGTCATAGGCAGGTGTGGCAGTTACCTGCCATAACTCTAGGTGCAGTGTTTCAAGGTCAAAGCTGGAACAGCTACCCACTACACCCATTGTATTGCAACGCTTAAAGAGATCAATACAAAAATGTAAATTGATGTTAGTTTTTTTTTAGTATGGCATATATTACAGTGTGATTTTAGAAACAATGGATTATTGAAGGTTCTAAATCACTATTCTTTAACATGAAGCCATGCCAAAAATTACACAGATAATATTAACATTCCTTGAATTGGCAACTGTATTCCCAATTATCTGAATATGAAGGCTATCAGAGAATGATGTTAATATCTTCCACACCTGTTGCAGTATTATTCCGTTTGAGTGAGGAATTTGTTTTATTCGGATGAAGTGCTTAATAGCCACCTAGAACATCTCAGGGTCCTTAAGGATGAAATTAACCTTGCACTTGTTTCCCAGTATCTTCTCCAGCCTCAGAATGTCAAAAGTGGATAGTATTTGGAACCACGCCTTTCTGATCAGCCTTCTACAAGAGGTCTTCCAGGACAGATTTGAGTTAAAATAAACCACAGTTTCACAGCCTACTTAAGATGAAGAGCTTTGGCAAACTTCAAAATAATGACCTCTTCCACTTGGTGCTTCTGAAATTCCGTTCTTCTTTTACTGGTGAGTTATCTGTGGCTGAGTCACTTCAGTGACACTGTTCTGGTGGGATGAGTTTTTCTCACTTAGAATACTTTACCATGATGGACTTCAGAAAGGGATGTTTTCCAGAAACTCTTCTCCACAGAGGTCATTAAGATGATCTCAAATTTTCAATACAGCTCAGACTTGGCTTCAGCACACCTCAATGCCTCAGGAAATTTCTTGTAGGAAGACTATTCACCATCATCTTTAATTTGATGGTTCTGTCATATCTGTTTTCCTTTACTCCTGATGCTGGATTAAAAACTGCAAGTTTTCCAACTTGGAGTTCAGAAGTTCATGTTTCTTAATCACAAAGAAGATCATTTTCTTTACCAGCAACATTATCCTAAGCCTTACAGAGATGGTCTTCTACATAAAGATCTTCTCCTTGGGAATAGAAAAGAGGGTACTGGATGCTCAGCTGACTTGAGTCCTAGAGAGAGCTGCCACTTTTTCCAGCAGAATGGTTAATGTGTTAGGGGTTTTGTTTGCTAATGATTTTGCATTCTTTCTTATAAATAATTTTTTTACTCTCTCTCTCTCTCTCACTCTTTCTATTCTCTTGTGATGTCCTTTTTGGCTTTTAAAGCTGGGATAATTCTCCTCTTGCAATAGGAGCCCATCTATTTGAGTGTATTCATCTTCATTGCTCTTTGGAAAGATTGAGAAGAGCTGATGCAATTTCCTTAAACATCTGGAGAAAGCTCCCATGAAACTCTCTGGCCTTTGGCTTTTCTTTGTTTTTCACTACTAATTTAACCTCCTTACTTATATTGGTTTGTTCATATTTTCTGTGCTCTTCATGGTTCAGTCTTGATAAATTGTATGTTTCTATCAATTTATCAGTTCTACTAAGTTATCCATTATAATGCTGTGTATTTGTTCATTTCATATTTTATCTTAAATTCATGCTGACAAAGCTCCCCTGTTTTAACTTGGATAATATCACAGAATTTATCAAAGAATATAATCACTAAAGAAAACCCAAACTGAAATAAAATTGGAATTGAAAATCTCACAGGTAAGCCTCACCAACAGATTAAAAGGCATAAAAAAATTTCACATCTTGAAGACAACGAGCAAGAAATGGACAGCTCAGTCAGAGAAATACTAAATATTTTTCTTTTAAAAATCACAAAACATTCAAGAAATGCAGGAAACTGTGAAAAGAACTAACATATAAACAATAGGTATAGGGGAGGGAGCAGAAACCCAGGTTAAAGGTACAGGACATATTTTTAAAAAAAATCATAGAAGAAACTTTTCTCAATGTAAAGAAAGTTATGCCTATTAAGGTGCAAGAGACACCAAACAGACAGAACAAAAAAGAAAACTCCCTGCAGCACATCATAATCAAAACATTAAATATACAGATTAAAAAAAAATAGGCTCATCAGAATAATATCTGACTTTTCAGTGGAGACTGTGAAAGCCAGAAATAAGTGGATGGATATTCTTCCAGCTCTAAATGACTCCCAAATGAATGAAAATTTGGTCAAGACATAAACTAAGAAGGAAATTTGAAACTTTTTTAGAACTGAATGACAGTGAAACCACAGAATGTTCAAACCTACGGGACACACGATCATAATTCTGAGGTGAGTTCACACCATGAAGTGCCTACAAAACAATGGGGAGATCTCATATTAGTGACTAAATGACACACTTGTAAGTTCTAAATAAGAATAATAAGAAGAAATAATAGCTAGGCAGTGGTGGTGCACGCCTTTAATCCCAGCACTCGGGAGGCAGAGTCAGGCGAATCTCTGTGAGTTCGAGGCCAGCCTGGGCTACAAAGTGAGTTCCAGGAAAGGCGCAAAGCTACACAGAGAAACCCTGTCTCAAAAAACAAAATCAAAACAAAACAAAAAAAAAGAAGAAATAATAACCGTAAGGAATATATAGGAAGACAAGACCACAGGACTGAAATCAATGAAATAGGACAAACAAACAAAAATGGCAATCCAAAGAATCAATGAAAAGAAAGAGTAGACTGAGAATTCAACAAGATTGAGAAGTCTTTAGATACAATTAAAAAAGGGCAGCCAGGCAGTGGTGGTGCACGCCATTAATCCCAGCACTCTGGAGGCAGAGGCAGGTGGCCTCTGTGAGTTTGAGGCCAGCCTGGGCTACAGAGCAAGTTCCAAGAAAGGCACCAAAGGTACACCGAGAAATCCTTCTCAAAAATCAAAACAAAAACAAAACAAAACAAAACAACAACAACAACAACAAAAAACAACTGTAGCTGAAAGTTTTCCTGTGTCCTGCCTGACCTGAAGTCAGGACAAATCTCTCTAACCCGCTGGTCCAGCAGCCGCTCAGACCCAAATAAACACATACAGGCTAATATTATTTTAAAACTATGTCCATGGCAGACTTCTTGCTACCTAGTTCTTATAACTTAAATTAACCCATTTCTATAAATCTATACTTTGCCATGTGGCTTGTGGCTTATCAGTACTTTTACATCTTGCTTCTCATGTTGGTGGCTGGCAGAGTCTCCTCTGTTCTGCTTTTCTCCTACCTCCTCTCTAGTTAGAATGTCCCACCTAACCTTATTCTGCTTCACCATTGGCCAAACAGCTTTATTTATCAACCAATCAGAGCAATACATATTCACAGCATACAGAATGACATCACCCTTCAAACAACATTCAATTTATAGAAGAAAAGGCAGACATCACAGGAGTCTTGATGTAAATTCAGAGAATCGTAAGGACACACTTTAAAAGCCTGTACTCCACCACACTGGAAAACTTAAAAGCAGTGGATAAATTCTTTGATGTATATAACTTCCAAAGGTAAATTAAGATTAAATGAACAATTTAAACACACTAATAACCCCTATTGAAATAGAAACTTAACTTAAAAATCTCCCAACAATAAAAACTCAGGCCCAGGTGTATTTAGCACAGAATTCTACCCAACCTTCAAAAAAGCAACTTGAACTAAACTAATCAAATTATTCCACAAATCAGAAACAGAAGCAACATTGCTTTATGTATTTTATCAAACTTTTATGCTCTATTGTCTTAATATGAAGACCACATGACAGCCCCACCAAAAGTTTTATAAACCAATATCACTTATGAAGATAAATGCAAATATTTTCAATAAAATACTTGCAAACTAATTCAAGAACACGTCAAAAATATCACTACTGTGATCAAGTTGCCTTCATCCCAACTGGTCCAATATGTTTAAGTCCACAAACATAATCCACCACACAAACAGATGACACATTAAAACCACATGATCATCTCATTACATGCAGAAAAGACCTTTGATAAAATCCAATACTCCTTGATGATAAAAGTACTGGAGAGAGTAGGGATAAAGTATAGCATAAAAAGGTGATTTATAGCAAGTTCACCGCCAACATCACTGAACCTGGTGAGAAACTCAAAAAGCATTTCCACTAAAATCAGAAACAAGACAAGGATGCCAACTCTCTCCATACTTATTAAATATAGTACTTGACGTCTGAGCTAGAGCAATAAGACAACTGAAGGGAACCAAGGGGACTAAAATAGAAAATAATTAAGTCAAAGTATTCTTATTTACAAATGATGAAGCTTGATACATAAAAGATTGGAAATACTCGATGAGGAAATTTCTACAGCTGATAAATACTTTCAGCAAAGAGGCAGAGTAGAAATTTTTTGTTTGTTTGTTTGTTTGTTTGTTTTCTTGTTTTTTGAGACAGGGTTTCTCTGTGTAGCTTTTGCACCTTTCCTGGAACTCACTTTGTAGACCAGGCTGGCCTCCAACTCACAGAGATCCGCCTGTCTCTGCCTCCCAAGTGCTGGGATTAAAGGCGTGCGCCACCACTGCCTGGCCCAGAGTAGAAAATTAACACACAAAACTCAGTTACCCTGAGAAGGAAATCAGGAAAACAGTAACTCTGAAGACTAACACACAAAACTCAATAACCCTGAGATGGAAATCAGGAAAACAGTAACTCTGAAGACCCTCAATGAAAAATATCTTGAGATAACTCTAACCAAGTAAATAAAAGACTTGTATAATAAAAATGTTACGAGAGTAGGAAACTGAAGAAGACACCAATAGATGAAAATATCTCTCATGCTTGTAGATTAGTCGGATTAACATGAAAATGGCCATCCTTCCAAAAGCAATCAGCAAATTCTCCAAAAGCCCCATCAACATCCCAACACAATTCTTCTCATAAATTGAAAGAACAATCTACAACTACATATGGAAAGGCCAGAAAACAACATCAACAACAAAACCCAAACCAAACCAAATAAACAAAAAAGTGGGAGAGAGTAAACAATCCTGGACATTAAAAAAAACATGGAAGGTATCAGTATCCCAGATTCCAAGTTGCATTACAGAGCTATGTTATTAAAAACAGATTGATATTGGCATAAAGACAGATACAGTGATTTATGGAATAGAGTTGAAGACCCAGATATAATTCCACACACCTACACACATCTGATTTTTAGCAAAGTCAGAAAAACACACTGGAGAAAAGAGAATTTTCAACAAGTAGTACTGGTCAAACTGGATGAGAAGCTATAAAAGAATGCTAATAGATCCATGTCTATCACCCTGAACAAAACAGAATGCTGTTTTCAGAATCTCACTGACCTTCTTGGCTCTTGAAGATTTTCTTTCTTCACTCAGTTCTTAATAATAATTTAAAAGTGTTGCATCAAAAAAGAAAAGAAAATCTTGTGTGAACTGTGCTTTCTTAAATGCCTTCCAATTCTTCCCACATTCAAAAAGTCACTTGTGGTCTGTTTTAGTTTCTATAATTAGCCATGAGAAGATTAAGGAGTTACATATCTTTAAGGAGTCCAGTTTAAAGTATATTTGAATATAGTATCACTTTTTAAAAAAGAAATTTTTCATAGCGTTTCTCAAAATGTCTTGTTTCTGTTCCTGGGTACTTTTGAAAAATTCATTAGAAATTAATGGCAAATTATTTCTCAAAACTTAAAGACTTATAAATTCTGTATAAATATTATAACAAGGTTGAAAAAACATGAAATCAAATAAAACCCTACTTATCCCAATCAATAAAACCATTATTATCTATCTGTAACATAAAAATAAATGTTTGCCTAAAATATCACATGATACAAAATTATATGACAAGACACTCATGCTTGTAACCACAACACATCATTAATTCATAACATTTTCTATATATCCTTATTGATGTTCCCCTCATTTTCACTTATGCATAGGATTTTTACAAATGCATGTATGAGAAATCAAGAATTTTTTCTTTTATTGAACCATATGATCTTTTAGCAAGGAATAAGCTTTTATGTGATACATGGGTCAAAGACACAAATGACTAATAGGAATATCATTTTCTATAGTACATGAGCCAAATTTTAAACACAAAATTATGTACTGAAATTTTTAAAATGATAATGAGATTATTCATTACCTTAAAAAACTCAACACACTAGGCTTAGATTAATGTAACATTCACAACACAAAACAAGGTATATATTTTCCTCAGTTACCCTAAAGGCACATCTCACAGAAAGTGCTTATATTTGTTTCTCCATTGGCTCACATTATTTCTATTTATCTTTTTCCTGTCTTAATCTCTTCTCTTCTTTAAATATCCGTGATAGTAATGTCCTTACTAAATTCCCCTGTCTGTCTAGGTTATGTCTTCCAAAGCTCTCCACAATTTTATAAGATCTAACACAAATTAAAAGCATTAGGCTGGCATTAGCTCCATAGAGTCAATGAACTTCAACCAAATAATTCAAGAATCTCTCTAAAGAATCCTGATAACATGGCTTATTCCAATACAAGTACACCATGAAAACATTTTAATGATTGATTAATCAGATTTTTTAAACAAATGCCCATCTTAGTTATAAACAAATGAATTTATTTAAAAGTTATAGTTGAATTCTGGAAAGATTGTTAGCTGGTTAAGAGCACTCATTGCTCTTGCAGAGGACCCAAGTTTCGTTGCCAGTATTCACCCACATCAGGCAGCTCAGATCCAACTGACACCCTCTAAGGGAACTGACAATATCTTCTGGCTTCCATAGGCACTTACGAACACTCAGTGTACATTCACACGGACACACAGTCACATACATGTAAAAAAATAATTTAGAAGTTCTTTTTAATCTCATGACTTAAAATGTTACAACCTGCTGTGGGATGTTCTGTATGGCAAATGTGTTGCTAATAGAACACTGATTGGCCAGTGGCTAGGCAGGAAGTATAGGCGGGACTAACAGAGAGAATAAAAAGAGCAGGAAGGTGGAAGGAGACGCTGCCAGACGCTGCCAGCCACCGCCAGGACAAGCAGCCTGTAAAGATGCCGGTAAGCCACGAGCCATGTGGCAAGGAACAGAATTATAGAAATGGATTAATTTAGGATATAAGAACAGTTAGCAAGAAGCCTGCCATGGCCATACAGTTTGTAAACAATGTAAGTCTCTGTGTTTACTTGGTTGGGTCTGAGCGGCTGTGGGACTGGCAAGTGAAAGAGATTTGTCCTGACTGTGGGTCAGGCAGGAAAACTCTAGCTGCAACAACCTGTAACATTGATATTCATGTAGTAGTTAACATAACTCACTGGGAAGCATCTTTTAATAAGGTGTAGCTCATGCCCTTCTTTTGTAAATACTTTGATGCACAAAGAAATAAGTGCAACAACTTGAATACAACTCACCTGACATATTTTCCTGGAGTCTTTTAGGCACACCAGATTGGACTCAGTATGAGAACTGAGAGAAACAAATTTCAATAGCTATCTCTGCAGTTATTGTAGTTTGACACTAAAATTAATGAAGGAATTTTTCATGTTGAGGGGTATTTCTGATTTCTGAAATGAATACAGACTAGAAGAGTTTCTAAATTTACTTGTGTGTGTGTGTGTGTGAAAATGTTACAAATCTATTTCTTTGTATGCTAATTAAAAATTAAAAACAAAAATAAATTTTAAAATGCATGTGACCTGGCTGCATGGGGAGAACACAATGGTTTGAGCCTTTCTTCCTAATAAATGCTCTTCTTGTTGAAACATTTCTGTGAATTCCTCAGATTGATACCAACAGTTAATATGTTCATTACTCTTCATCTACATTTCTTGACTTAGCTAATCCCATAATAAATGCAAATGTACAAAATTGTAACTCAACATTTTTATGCATAAGAGAAATATCTCTAGGTTAAGTAGTATGGTGAGTAAAGGGCAAAGGTCCTCAGGTGTGAACTGGTTTATCTGTGATGCTTTTGTTTTCAGCTGAAGACATCAAGTGTTACTATCCCCAACAACTGAGGGGTCATCCAGTATCCATCACTTCTTCTCTTCTACTTTTACTCGTGGTTCTGTTTTTGCATCCTGAGGATCAGAGTCACTGATGTAAACCCAATAGGCAATACACAAACCTATGTAACATTTTAGACACAAACTATCAAAAGTTATAATCAGAAAGGATGCATGAAAATATTATAAGTATTCGATACAAACAAGGTAGATTTGCTCAGGAGCCTTACCCAGTTTCTTACTGTGCCGTTATCTTTTTAAATTTTCTTTTATTAAAAATAGACCTCTTCACATAATAGACCCTGGCTGCAGTTTCCCCTTCCTTTATTCCTTCCAGTGTCTCCTCTCCTCTCTTCGCCTCTCCTCTCATCTACATCCATTCCCTTTCTGTCTCTTTCAGAAAACAAACACATTTCTTGAGCATTTTTTGTTTGTTTGTTTGGTTATTTTGTCATATTCTGATTTATTTGTTTTTGTTTATTGAATCATATTGTATTATATTGTTTCCTTATTCTTTAAATGCTTGTGCCTTTATGAGGCTTCCCCGGGGGGATTAATAAAAGAATTAAATGTCAGTAATGCATGCAGCGCTGACATCTGCTGGCGAAGATGAAGGCCAACAGAGTGCAACCTGAACAGATCCACTTATGGAAGCTTGTGTGGAGTACCTGGATTAATGTCTTTAGATTTATTTCAAATTCCATGACTTCTAACATGGTGTAGAGGAGTTTTTCATGTGAAATAAATCTATTCTGAAGGCTGACTCTAGATGGATGGCATATCGGAGAGCATTTCCTAACTACACTGGTTCTTGACTATACTCTTTGCCCTTTCCATTTTAATACCGGATTTGGTTACCATACTGTCTTCACTGAGAGTTTATACCAAGTCAGAAACTTGCTGTTGAACATAATTAAATGTTATTAAAATTAATCTGTTAGGCCCAAAGGAAACCAAAATTACTGTCATTCTTTTGCTTACCAATAAAACAAGGCTTCCATGTATGTCCAACCTTTGGACATTGCACATAGAATTATCATTTACAAATTTCATGCTAGAAAACCCTACTATCAAATTACAAGAAACTAAATCACAAAATCATCATAGTATTTTAAGCAATTTTAGGATTTTATGTTGGGCCACATTCACAGCTATCTCTGTCAGGAGAAGAAATGTCTATTTCTAAAGAAGTGAAATGGAGAGCACTGGAAGAGCTGGGGTTTGCTTTCACAGAGAACCCATCTTAGCATCCTCAAGCTTCACCAGCTGTATCCAATACATTAAATGACAACATTTACCAATGATAATCAAACAATAAAGACTATTACAAATGTAAGCCAATGTTTCAACTATACTACATACCTGCTTTATAAGTCTGTTATATAACAATAGCAGCCAAGAACCAAGATAATTTTACCTAGATTGAAATTGCTTAAAATGTATGATTCAAATTCTGAAATCTATAATCTCATCAAATTTAAAGACCTAGATGTTTTGAAAAGTTCTCTTGGGGCTTATTTTATATTCAAAGCTTGACTTCATGCACCAGATGCTATTAAGAATATAGATTTATAAATGATTCACAAATTTGAGAATAGTTAGGTTGGTGAATACTTAACCAACTTCCAGATTTCCCTATCTCGGTGTATTCCTGTATTCCTTGGTTTTCATTTTATTGATACATTGTGCATCCATTATAAATAAATACACTGAAGTATATGCCAAGAGTTCAGCAAGAGAAGGTACAGAGCATGAGCACTGGTTGAAAGATGCTCCAAGACAGACATTCAGAGGACACAAAAGAAAAGAGGCTGAGAACAATACAAACACAGAGCAACCAATACTGAAGCTGACTCTGAAGCTGGAAAATTTTATCACACGTAGCATCATTTGGGAATAGACTTTAAAGTGTCAAACTCAGGCAAGGGTTCTCTTCTGATCACAGGGAATTTAGCAAAACTTGAATTCAAGGCAATTGTTCCAAGAGTTAGCTAGCCATGTGGTAAGGAAGAGGACTCCTTGGTAGAAATGGAAATGTCAATAGTTAGAGGTTAGAAGAAGAAACTTCAAATTGTTGATGCTGAGAAACAAAGTTAAAGTAAGCAAGGACACAGTTGGCCTTAGAGATAGGAGTGGTGTGAGTGTGAACCTGCAGACAGACAGACATGGAGAGTATAAGGGTTGAAACTTAAGGAACTCATTCAGTGAGGACATAGTTTCAGAATATTGCTTGCTGTTTACCTGGTATAATCATTAATCTTAATTATCAACTTTAATGGATCTGGAATCCATGGGATGTGTCTCTGATCTTTTATGGCAGGACTTTTCAGAAAGAATTAACTAAGTCAAGAAAACCCTCCCTCAGGATGGGTGGCATTTTCCGTTGGTGACCCAGATATATAGAAATCCAAGGAAAAACTAGTGCTACTTCTTGCCTGTTTTTGCTTGTTGCTGGTGAATGAATCTATCTTGTTGCTGCTGCTGCCATATTTCTTTGTTGATATCAGAACCCAGCTTCTTTGGCCTTCCAATGTGGACTGAAGACTAGAGACTCTTTAGGAATCCTCCAGACTTCTAGCTTTGTTGACTGCATAGCTACAGAATTATCAGCCTCTCAAGCATGCATACAGTAATTTCTGGACCATCCAGCCAGAATCATGTAAGGCAATCTAGTAAATCCATTGTATTTATTCTATCAGTCCTATTTTTTTTAGAGCCCTGATTAATACATCTGGCTACACATGTCCTCTTATTGTATTAGTAACACACACTAAACATTATTTTTAAATCACTATACTCTATTTCAGAGTCTATACACCCTTACTGCAAACAGTGACTCCTATTTTAATCATTGAAGACATAAAATAATGACTGAAAACATTGTTACTAGTACCATCAAGTAATACCTAGGAAATGGGGCCCAAAGCCCTAATCAGAATCATTCCCAATTTTTTACACCATTTGTTCATAGTTTAACTAGATTAGTAAGCAAATAATTGTCAATAACACAGTTTCTGGCAATAGCAATCATAACCACATAAGTAAACACTATCATGAGATGAATTTGCTTTCCAATTGGTATTTATACTCTCATGCCTCCTCCTCACAATATTTAAAACATACACATTAAGCTGTGTCACAGAGAAGTTATGCCATGCTGTTTTTTTCTCTCGTTTGATGTAACTGTCAATGTCTACAAGTGAAATTCTTTAACTTTGAAATAATACTACAGAAATAAATCTTTTTGCCTGGTGATGGGGATAGAATACTGAAAATATTTGTTTACAATGAGGAAGGCTTTGAACACTAGTGAGTGTTCCATAGCTATAAAGGCTAAAAGTGTGTTATGACCGTGTCTTATTTATGCTTTCTGTTGCTGTGAAGAGACAGCATGACCACAACAACTCTTATAAAGTAAAACATTTAATTGTAATGGGACACAGTGGCATCCAGGCAGACATCATACAGCAGAGGTAGCTGAGAGTTTTATATGGTGTGGAGGCAACAGGAAGTAGTCTAACTCACTGCTCGTGGTGGTTTAAGCATATATGAGATTTAAAAGTTGGCCTCCACAGTGACACATTTCCTCTAACAAGACCATACATACTTCAACAAGGTCATACCCCCTAATAGTGCCACTTCCTTGGGAGGCCATTTTCTTTCAAACCACCACAGATAGTAAAAGTCTATACTACTTTATCTTGATATCTAACATTGACATGTTTAGTCATTAGAAGTTCAGTTTGTACTGATCAACTGCAAACACCCAACCTCCAAATATGTCATATTGAAGTCCATTAATATAAACAATATCTGTTTATTTTAAAACTTTTGTTCACATGAAATCTAATCATGATAAATTTGAAAATAAAATTGTTTACTGTATATATGGGTTTTATTTAATCTTATTCAGAATCAACAATTGAAATTACATGCAGAATTGGGAATTTTTAGAAAGGACACATAGTGTTCTGTAACATGATATAAATAAGCACTGGGACTTACTTACATGTCCCTAATTAATTTTTAATGACTAATTAATGAAAGTGATGGAATCTCTTCAAGCAACTTCTTTCTAAGGGTGATATCATCCCTGACTTGCAGCTATTATAAAACAGTTCTGTAATTACTGTAATTTATTTCTCCTGTTTCTATCCTGAGATATTTGTCTTTTCTTGATGTTCAGCAACTCTTCCCTGAATGCTTGGGCATCTACACATGAAGCCCTTCTGGGCTCTTCATTGTTTGCTCATTTCCTCTGCTTTGACTTTACTTCCCACTCAGTGAACCTTCTCATAGTTTTCTGGTCTTGAATTCACATATCCAGTCTTGAGTTGTGTTGACAATTTCAATTAAAGTCATTAACTCATTACCAATAGTTTTATTTTAAAATTACAGTTACATAGTTCTAATACTTGTATCATGATGGCCCTTACAGCTTCACCTTGTCTTCCCATATTCTTCATAATTTTGTTGCTTTTTGAAATTAGACTTTCTCAATGCTAAGTAGTAGGGTAAGTATCTTTGACCTTGGAATACCATACCTTGGCAGTCCTGAGCAGCCTGCCGGCAGGTGAGAGACCTGTCTCCAGGTTGCACCACCATCACTGCAAACCACTGAATTCTGTTCTCCTAAGACCCACTCAGTCACCCAAACCCACACACATGGTCATCCTCCCTGTGGCCAGCCCTCCCCCACAAACCTCAGCAGACTACATAAGCACAAGGCACAGCAGTTGGGAAGAACAGGAAAGTGACTGGCCTCTCAGCTCAAGTACCCCAAAGACCAGACCCTAAACCCCAGGGCATATCCCATATCCCTCCCCTTCCCATCTCAGCATCTGCAAGGCAGCTGGGTCCTGCCCCCAACTTTGGTGGAATTCCACTGCTCTGGTGTAGTTCCCAGCAGCTGGCAAGAGAGAGACCTGCTTCTGGACTGCACCACCACTACCACAACTCACTGGATTCTATTTCCCCTAGACCCATTCAGCTGCCAAAACCCACCCACCTGGTCATCCTCCCTGTGGCCAGTCCTCCCCCACAACCCCAGCAGACTACAGAGCCACAGATACAACCCATAGCAGTTGTAAGAACAAACGAGTAAACACACCAATGTAAGAACATATTCAACAACTGAAAAAGTTATATGACACAACCAGAAACCAATGATCCTACAACAGCAAGACCTAGACATTCCAAAACAGCTGAAGCACAAGAAAATGACCTTAAAAATAACTTCATGAAGATGATAGAGACCTTAAAGAAGAAATTAAAAATCCCCTTAAATTGAGGTAACAACAAACAGAGAATTAGAAGAAGTCAATAAATCCCTTAACGAAAGCCAAGAAAGTCAAGTTAAAGAAATAAACAAACAACCAAACAGGTGAAGAAAATGGTTCAAGACTTGAAAATTGAAATTAAAGCAATAAAGAAAAGCCAAACAGAGGCAATTCTGGAAATGGAAAGTCTTGGTAAGCAAACAGGAACTACAGATGCAGGCATCTCCAGCAGAATACAAGAGAAGGAAGAGAGAATCTCATGCATTGAAGATAAAATAGAGGAAATAGAGCATTGGTCAAAGGAATAAAACTGATGGAGGAATGGATGAAAGCACAGCTCTACATTGTCACCTACAGCAGTCTGATCTCTCTTTAATCAGTTAGGGATACCACTTACATAAAACTAGATCCTTGACTTCCACAAAGAAAATAATTCAGAACAGGCCAGTTTGAAGTAGAGTTTGAGTTTATGAAAAACATAAAGGCATTCATAATAAAAAAAATCTCAGGGAGCACAACTGTAAGCTACTCACCAGTAGTTTATTAAGCAACTTGACAAAGTTAGGATGAGGACTTACTTATAGGAATATGCGAGATCCCAAAACTCTTTGTCTTTGCAACAGCATACCCCACAGAAGGGACCTTATGCAAGCTATAACATCCAGTCCCCAGATTTGAGTTAACTCTCCAATTCTTATATTCTCTAGCAAGTGGAGAGGGCTGTTCGTTACTTGGCTGCTGCCAAGATGAAGTAATAGCTGGAATCCCAGATCATGGTTTGAAAATAACCCTCTCTAACTCCTCTATTAGGGAGTGCTCCATTGCATAGACCTACCCATCAGTACAGTGTTCCACTGAGATACTTCTCACAGTCTCCAATAAGTATAATGATTACTGAAGATTCACAGTTGGATGATCATGTTATACCTGGTGAGAAAAAAAAAGTACAATACTTTACTCCCTTCCCTCGACCTTTTCAGTTATTTCCTCTGCTGTTACCACAGTTTTTCTTGAACCTTGGAAGAACTTCTTTACACACAGTGCTTTCTTAGAAGGGTGGTAGACAGGCCCATCCTTTCCATTCAGCAAGAAAATTAACAGTGTGGAGTTGTGTGCACACTGGGACTTTTGGCTTCATCAATCATAGGACTTTGTCCTTGCCCACAGTACAAGATGTGGATTCGCTCCTGGGCAACAGATCTCAAACCTAGTCTAAAGGCTGTTGGTTGTACCCATAACAACTGTGCCTTCATTGTCTCAGTGAGCTTATCTTTCGTGACATTTTGATAGTATGGGACAGAGACTCCACAACCAACTAGGACAGTTGGTTTCAATTTCTCCTCAATGGCCTGAAAAGAACCTTCTGAGTCTTTGAACATCAGACAGCAGGGAAGGAGAAGAAGCCCCAGTGTCAGTGCTAACATGATTTCTCAAAGTCCTGCAAATAGAATATACAGTGTTTCAGCCACAGGTTCTTGTCATAGAGTTCTGGTACACACATCAAATCCAGTAGTTGTTAAGAGCACAGAGTTGACAGTACAAGGACAGATAAGATCCATACCAGCACAGGAAGCAGTTACTTGAGGTGATGGCCTAGGGAACAGGAGAAAGTCTCTATTGTTTGACACCTGACAGAGAATTAAGTAAATCTAGTCTATTTACAATGAGCTAAAATACCTAAGCCATTATAAATGAGGCCATACAGTTCATGAAGGGTGAATGAAAAGGCAGGTCTCAGGGATGAAATACAAGCGGTCAAAGAACACTTAAAATTTTTCAAACTCAAATCTTGTCCTCTGCCATGTTGCAGACCACTTCTGTGGGGTCTGTTCTCTGTATCTATCTCCACTCCCTGTGGATTCCACAGAACATTGTCAGGAGACCAGCCTTCCTCCCTTTTCACATCACTTTGTGTCAGCCAATACTTATAGGCACTCTCTACCTGGAAACCTCCTGGGCATGATAGCCTGAGAATTAGGCAGGAGTATACCTTCCTGTTCAGGGACAGGCCTCACTCCTTCCTGGAGGCTCCAGGCTGGCGGACATGGCCTGACCTCCCACTTGCGGTGCTGCTGGGCGTGAATGGCTGCAGAAAGCATCTCGTATTCCTGGCTATTTGTTCTGGGCTGGCTCTGTGCCTAGGCTGCCCGACACCTGATGTGGTTGAAGTCTTTCGCAAGCCAGCACCACCTGAGTTCTCTGGGGGACTGAGAGGAGATGGCTCCACCTGGCCTTTCACTGTCCCCATGTGCTCAGGTGGGAGAATGACCTTTGTGATTAGAAGCCATTCTCATTGCCTCAAGATGCCCCTTTCTAGCTGGAGACCAGTCCTTCACTGCCGTGGATGCTCTAGGTTACACCTAGCCAGGTCCCCATCCCCTCCCCTGCTTCTGGGGGTCATGCTGCTCAGGGGGCCTTTGAGTCAGGTAAGCATAGAGCAGACAGCTGAGCTCCTCTTCCTACAGTCCTGTTTCTTTCTGGAACACCAGCAGTTAGTGGATTTTGCCATGTACATGTGCATGTGCATCTCTACACAGAGGTCTACTCTTTTGTGCTCGGCCCAACCAACCCAGGAAATCAACATAGCTGTGACCTGTGGCATGCTCACTCTGGCTGCCTCTCTGTATCCCTCCTTTGAGGCCCAGCAGGCAGGCAAAGGGATCTCAGGCCCAAGTTTCACAGTCCCTCTAACTTGCTGTCTATGGGATTACCTGCTATGTCACAAACCTGTTCCAGAACCAGTAGTATGCCAGGTGAGCCTTGTTTCAAACTCCCAGTTCAACCTTCTGAGTGCTGGAGAGACAAGTGTGTATCACCACACTGTGCATCTAGTCTGCTTTCCTTAGTTCCCTTCTATGGATGTTGGGGGTGGACCTCGATTGGCCTCACTGGATGGGTGTCTGTACCTCCAGGTCTATGGCATTGGGAAAGCCAGGGGACATATTATTGGGAGTTGGCTCATCTTCTTACCAAGCCTTCTAGGAAATTCTTTGTATCAAAAAGCATATCACCAGGCTAGCTTGGAGCTGGGAAAAACCTATCTTTCTGCATTGAGAGCAAGGCCCAGAGACTCTGGGTACCCAAGATTGAAAAAGGGCAGAGCCTTAGAATTCTGCTCAATTCTCCAAAGTGATCACTTGTCCCCAGTGCTCAAGGTGTGATTCTGTGGGGATGTCGATTAAAGACATTTATTTACTAAGTTGTATGTTAAATTACTGGGTAAAGTTTTAAAAAACCCTTTTTGAAGTATGATTTAATGTAACAACTTGTTTCAATGCTGTGTGATCTAAAATTCAAAATTTCATAGACTTTTCAAGGAGGCATACTTCTTTAGAATTTCTTTCATTGAAATGAAAATCATTTAGAATGTTCATTTTGATACAAAGCTCTTTCCAAAGATTAGATGGTTATAAGGAACAAAAAGGGTCTTCTGAAGAGCAGCACTGTGATTCTGTCAATTTCGAGTCCTTTAAGGATGACCTAATTAAATTCCAACAGACTACACAAGATCTCTGAAGTCACAATTCACCAGACTTAAGACATTCTCTGTAGGATCCTGTGTAGGGGGGCTTCTTAGAAGTCCTCTTCTGTCTTGGCATAACAGGAAGAGTTCCCACAGCTACCCAAGCTCTTAAAGAGTCCTTTTTTCTACTCTAAGTCAGGACCTTTTGTTTCTGAGAACAATTACTTTAGAAAATGTATAATTGTAAACACCACCCCCAAACCTCAGTTTCTCCCTCTTAGATATAAATCTTTTTCACTTCTCTTGGCAGTTTTATAAGCCCTAACTCTCTTTCTCAAAGGAAAATAGTGTCTTTCCCCCTGGTCTGAGAAGATAGCATTCTATCCCCTGCTGTGAAAACACATAAGAGTTTCCCCATTGGGAACAATTAACAAAGAACTATTGACCAAGAATCCATCCATGGCATCTCTTAAAGCCTTTCCTATTACTGTTTAAACAGAGTTGAGATCTTACATCATCTTCTACTGAAATAGGCTGGAATAGATGTCTGGCTGTAGGACAAAATTTTCCAACATATCTTTTGATTTGATGACACCTTGGTATTAAATTTCTAGAATAAATTTTGAAAATGATCAGCTTTATAAAATTGTATTTTCTTGTTTCGTTTATATGAAAATATTCTTTTTAATAGTATTCCTTGAATATTGTTGAATTAAGTCATTGTCAGCTCTGACCCAAATACAAACTGCTTTGGTATACTCTTCCATAGAGTGAAATGTGCCATGACATTTTGCTTGAAGCACCTAATCATCCATGGGACAGGAGATGTTTGCAGACCTCAAGCGAGCTTTTTAATGATGAATTCACTTCTGGAATAGGTTGGTCAGAGTTCATTGTGTCAGACTTTCAGATATGCGTCTAAGAAATACAGTTTTATAGTCTCTTTTCATTAAAGAGTCATAGATGAGTGGGAGGCTCTAAAGTCCCTCTCCCGTAGCTGGTAGCTGGCACCCACTTGTCTCAGAACTCTGAGGATTGAGAACTGCAGGCAGATTGCTGCTCAACTGAGTCTACGGATAGAAAAGTGGGCAGTATCAAGCCCCAGGAAAAAGGCTTTACTTCTTGAACTAACAGTACAGGAAGTTTTGCTATGCTAGAAGAGCAGAAGGCTTGGGACTCTCTGGGTGCCAGCTTAAGGAGAAAGGGAAGAAAGGGATTTTTTTTCTTGCCACTGTCTTGGGTAAAGCAGCACTACAGTCATTTTTGCCTTTCTTCTATGCTCACATTCCTCTGCAGAAAGGTGTTTTAAATTGCTTTTTTCTCACCAGTCCCTTGATTTTATCACAGTGTGAGGGTCCTGTTTTCACAGGCTTGCAAACACCATACTCATAAAGTCAATGAGGATTCACCCTGCAGCTAACAGGGACACAGGCAGCCAACAGAAAGGAGTAAGTGACCATATGCATTCTACCATCGTGGCACTATGTTCTTTTCAAGGTCATTTTGTTTACTAAACTGTTCATTCATGGTGGAAAAGCCCTGTAAACTACAGAGGTAATGATGAACAAGCAAAGTTAAAACAGCAACACATAAAGCTTGTCTCTACTTTCGGAAGTAGCCAGATAAGCTTTTAATATCAAATTCAAATGTCATCAGAATCATTTTAGTGCCTCATTAAAGGTACAATTAGCAAAAAATACTATGAATTTGGTGAAAAGAATTCATAGGTCAGCTTCCCAAAAGATGTTTAGAAAGCTCCTTGCTTCATAAACTACAAACCAAACTTCTCCAACTTCTGTCCACTCTAGACTTTTCCAATGCTATGCTTATAATGACCACTCATTTCACAATTTTGTAAAACTACTGTTTCATGTAATTCACTGTTCTAATCCTCAGACCACAATTGGTGTGATAATTGCATAACACTTCTTGCAGGTGAGTACACTTTAATAATTTAAAGACTTGGTATCAATTAATCTAATCTGCCATAGTTCTATGAGGTAAATCCCATGTCTTTTATAGATAGCAAGAGTACTGGAGTCAGAAATAGCAATACATTCTCAGTTTGCCAATTCTGAGTGGCAAAACTATTTCTGAATATTCAACGCCAAGCTTCTGGTTCTAGAATGATGCTTTTATCTTTTGACATACTGTAATTAAGTTCATAATTAATCTTCTTGTGGAAAACAATTAATATGAATATATAGAGTATCATATTCTATTTTAATTGAGCATAAACCAGGCATAGGATTTGGGGCTTTTTGTTCTGTTTTTCATTTATGATATTTCCCTAGACTTTAAATATATTACTAACCCAAGACTATGCTAAAAATATCTTTGATATGTAAGACAAGGTGCTATTTATGATGTGCAGTACATGTTGTACCACTTATTTATTTTCTCTCATTTAGCTTGTGTTTGATAAACATTTTAATTATTTCTTTTATGTTTGAGATTATATAATTACATCATTTCCCCATTTCCTATCTTACCTTCAGACCTACACATACACTCCTCCTTAATCTTTTTCATATTCATAGCTTCTACTTTCATATGTTTACATATATATTCCTAAATAAATATCTATAAACATCTCAGTGTGTAAAATCTTACTTGTAGGTACGTTTTCCAGGTTTGCCATTTGTGTTTAATTAGTTGGCATGCTCTTCCCTGAAGATTATCAGCATACACACATGTATACACACACACACACACACACACACACACTACCTCCTTATTTGCCTTCAGTTTTTGTGTAGGGTTGAAGCTTCCAGGGCTTTTAGCATTCATGTTAGCATATTTATTCTAATTGACCAGTCAACTACATTCAATTACTCAGCACAGTGATAACTCTTTAGTATTTAAAATTATCAATACTTGGAGAAAAAAGTACTCCAAGTTAATTTGACTGTAATTTTTCTTGAAATTTATTTAATGAAGAGTAATTTAATTCACTTCATCGTGTTGCTTTTGTGTTATTCCATATTGTCTAATACATACCCATGACCACAGAATAAGAGGAAGAAGGTGGGAGGCTAAGATTTGAAGGTTCTAAGAAGTTGTATTTCAGCCAAAACTTTTATGGATCCACAAAATATATCTACACACCCCGAATGAGATCTCCACATGCTTCATTATATCTGACCCCATGTCAAGGACCATTAACCCCACCTGCTTGTTCATGCATTGCATTTGTTCCCTCAGCCACATTTCAGTGTCCTGCTCCAATTATCACCTGCAGTGTCCCCTTTTCAACTACTGCAGACAAACTCATCCCAGATGCAAGGTAAAATTAATGAGGGAGCATTTAGCATGGACTGATGTCTGCACTCCTCCCAAGGAAGTCCGTTCTGTGATCGACTTCTATGGGTAGAAATTTTAACCCCTTTTGAGTCAGAGTTAATGTTATCAGGACTGAGACCTTCTTAACTTCACAAAAGGGCCTCTATTTGACTTTACTGAGGTGCTTATTCAAACATTCCTTTTTAAAAATAAATTAATGCTTTTTACAGAAATATGTCTGTAGTCTATGGCACCTAACCTTTAGCTCTACTAGCATTCCTCACAAAGCGTGCCTGTGTGTACCTTCCTCCCTTATTGATCTGAATTCATGAGTTTGTTTCAGCCTTGCCTTCATCATGGAATGGGAACTATAATGATGCTTATTGTCATTACTAATGGAAACAATCCATGCAAATTGCCAAAAAAAAATAGAGTGGATGATCGATAAGTATTGGATTGAAGAAAACATAAAATATTAGGCGATAAATATTTATAATAAATGCCAATAAACAATACAATTTGCTGTAGAAATAATCAATGCCTGTAATCCCAGTACTTCCAAGCTAAGGAGAATCCTGAGTTCCAAGCAAGCCTAATCTATGCACACATATAGTAAGACCTGTCTAAGGACACTAAAGTGTAAAACTTCTGTGCAGGCCTTCACTTGCTCACCAACATGCTTCACGGCCCCATGCTCCTGAGCTGTAGACTCCTTACCCATCCCAGTCTCAATGCCTCTCTCTACACAACTCACCTCAGTTCTGGCTATTGACTGATACTGTTTAAGGAAGATGTTCCTATTGCCATATCTGACTCCCATATTGTTCTTGTGGATGCTCACTTCATCCCATCTGAACACTCACATCTTTCCTGAACTGCTGTCTGCTGGGTGTTTTCATATCTCTTTTGGGGCTAAGTTTGTATGAGGTGGCCATCGTCTATAGTGACTCCTATACTCTAACTGGGTCTATAAGCAAACAACAGTCCACTCTGTCCCTCACGAACAGCCTTTAGCCTCACAAATCTATCAATGTAGAGAGAACATCTTTAACGGAACAAGTTCTCCCCAAGGGATACTCTCATGGTTGTCAGTAAGGGCTCTTTATGATACTTGGCACCACCCTTGGACTATGTCTTAATTTTTTGAGGCTGCTCTAATAAAATATATCCAACTGGGTGATGTATAAACAGTATAAACTGTATTTCTAACTTTTCTGAGGACTGGAAGCACCAGCTCAAGGCTGATGTAAATGCAGTGTGGTGAAATCCTGCTTCCTGGGTCATAGGCAGCCATTTTCTAAATTCTCATATGATAGAAGCAGGAAGTCTCTCTGGGGTCTCCCATTTCCTCATGACTTAATTATTTCCCATGGGAAGTGGGTCTACAAAGGGCAAATTTGGGAACATGGAGCCTATGTCAGACTGAAATGTTCAGAAAGGAAAGTGAAGAGAAAGAGTTCGAACCTTTTACAAACATCAGCATCCACGAGTATGCGTCTCTTTCTAAGTGATACTCTGTGTACAGATTATCTTTTAACAAGTAATTTTTGCTAATTTTATGAACAAATTTATAAATCATGGCACTGGAATGCAGAAACAATATACCCTACTGATAGAAACATGCAGTGACATCACCATGACCGCTCAGCTTTAATGTTTGAAACTTGGGCATATTGTTCATTTATCAGTGATTTCTTGTCTAAAAGAGGTGTAAAAACAAGCATTCAGAACATGGAGAAATCACATCTGATCCTCCCTAGTCCTCTGTACTTCTCATTCTCATTACTAACGTTGACTTAGTTTCTTCCAGTGCTCTGTTCATAGGGGTGAGACCAAGGACTTTTGACTTCCAAATTTCTGAATCTTTTTCATCATATTATGGCTTCTCCAAATTCAGTCACCAAATATATTTGCTGAAGCCCAAGACAGTGCTCAGCAAACAAGGACTTCTGCCACCAGGAAAACCCTCTTAAAATGCACTGCATGTTACACATGAATTCTTCCCCTGTTGCACGTGTGCCCTGAATGGTTGTGCAATGGCACATGCTTATGTGGCTAGCTACTTAAGAGGCAGAAGCTGTAAGACTGTTGAGCAGAGAGATTGGGCCTGCAGGGTACTCACACTAAATTTAGCAACATTATGCTGCAGAGCTGTAAAGAGATTTCTCATCCTCTACAGGGAAAGACTTCCCAAAAAGATGCTTAGGCAACACCATGGAAACCTTAATGTGCTTAAAGAAAAAAAAAATTTCTTGTCTAAAAAGAATGCTTCATTTTCAACTTCATGTTAAATTATTTTCTTATTTTACATTAATACTGTGAGAATTTGCAGCTAATCTTAATAGAGTAATAAAATATTTGAATTGTACATTTGCTACTATATAGTTGAATGTTTTTACTTATAATATTCTATATTTGATTCATACTAGATTTCATAATTACACATAATGTATAATAAAATATATATTTATATTTTATGTGAAACTTATGTGATCTTGAGTTATATGTTTAATTCCAGTTCACTTTCATTTATTTATTCTTGGTACTTTTTCGGCAGTACAAGTGCTAATATTTTGATGTTCTGAAACTAAAAACACACATATGTGAATATACATACACCGCATTCAGTACCAATATTGCAGTTCAGTAAATAGAACAGCCCTTCAAGATGGAGTCATAGCCAAATAAACTCATGTACTGGTTAAAACACAGCTGTTAAGAAGTTGTTAATAGTGCAGTCTGACTTTTTTGTGCCTTCAGATAACTCTTAATTCCTGTGCTCAGAATCCAAGATTTCTGCAAGTAGCAAGTAATTTCTTCAAACTTAGAACAGTGTGAAGTGCCATATTTTATTAATCATTTTGCTACTAAGATATTATTCATTACCAGAAAAATAGTGAAAAGACTTCAGTACAAATTGCACTTGTATATGTTGTCAGGAGGAATTATTTAAAGCAATCTTTAAGGAAAAGAGCTGTATTGGTATAATTATAATAGTAGACATATTACAGCAGTCACATTCAAGAATGTCCAAATTATCTACTTTGTCAAGAATAATAATACTTAATGGTTTCTTAAAAAGACAATTGACTTAGATGTGAGAAAATATAATGGAATAAAGCAAAAGATTACACAAGCTGGTAGAACTTAGGTAGCTGGCATTTTTTAATTGAAATTCACCATAAACTCTGTCTCAGAGCAAGAGAGTTCTTGGGTTATAGTAGCATTACTTACTATTCTACTGTTGATATTAGTAATAGATGTCATTATTTTACAAGGTATAATTCAAAGCATAAAAATTAGCATTGCTCCACAAAAACAAACATTCTAAAGATGGAATTCTGAGAGAATAATCTTTGTGATCTGTTAACTTCATAATATAATGGACATATAAAGATAACAAACACTGAAATTTTAAAAAATACTTGCATAATTGATTTGCAATTAATAATAAATGAAATATTAACAATGTACAATGACACAATGCCTGACATTCATGGAATGCACATGTGTTGTCTCAGTGTTGTGCCTTCTCCATAGACCATTGCTCATAACTTGTATAATGTAAATTATTCATTTCTGGTTTTGTGAGCCTAGCCTTAAATGCCTGAGCCATTTCTCTAGCTTCCTAAATTACTACTAATTTCATCAGAGGGCAGATGAAAAATAAATGAGAAGGGGGAGGAATTGAAAAGGTTTAAAAAGCCTTCATTGAACCAGACAGTAGTGGCACATGCCTTTAATCCCAGCACTCAGGAGGCAGAAGCAGGCAGATCTCTGTGAGTTCGAGGCCAGCCTGGAAAAGGCACAAAGCTACACAGAGAAACCCTGTCTTGAAAAACCAAAAAAAAAAAAAAAAAGCCTTCATTGTACCAATGGGTTATAGTAACTGCAAATAACTATCAGATGAATATGACATTTTGCTACCAACCATACTTTGTAAAAATAAAGGAGTAAATAAACAATTGAGAAACTGAGTCAATTTTTGAAAATGTGAAGATGGCATAAATATAAGATGTGAATTGTAAACACAGAACAAGAGAGAGAGACAGACAGAGACAGAGAGAGACAGAGAGGGGCAGAATGAGAGGAAGATGAGACAGAGACAGAGACAGGCTAGAACTGGGCAATGACTGAGCATCCCTGACTCTATTCTCTTGCCTTACTCAGCGTCCTGCTCATGCTACTTCTTCCTTCACAGGTCAGAGATTGGAGACTCTAGCTTATTCTGTACCCTTCTGCAACAATTGTGGTGCCCTCTCATTGGCGGCGTGGGGGGCTGCATTTTTCTCTGGAGATTTCTGGTTTGTACCCAAAGGTCATGTCATCATCTCACTTGATAAAATACTGACAATGCCCAGAACCTCAAATTAGAGGAGTGTGGGGTAAACATGCTAGCTGCCAAGCTTGGCACTTGACAACCTGAGTTTGATCCCTAGGACTCACATTATGGAAGGAGAAAGTCACACTTATACTATGGCATTCTTGTGTCAATGAACACACAGTGGATGCAAAGCACACACAAAAATATACAGAGAAATAAATGTAATGCAATATGAAAAGTAAATGAAATCATGCAGCATGTTTCTTTTCTTTTTTTTTCTATCCTGCTCACTTAATATGCTGCTGGATGAATCATTGTTAACACAGATAATTGGAATTTATTTGTAAGTCTGAATAATATTCAATTATTTGTGCATAAGTGTATAAAGTACATACCATATTTTCTATTCCTGTTCATCCTCTGATACACACATATCAATATTCCATATTTTGGTTATTGGGAGCAATGCTGAAATAAACATGGTTGTGAAGAGAGTTGTGAAACATCCTTAGTTCCGGATCTCCAGATTTTCCCAGAGTAGCTCAATCAACTTTAACTCCCACTAACTATGTGCCGGTTCTCCACTCACTAACATTTTTCAGTGACATTCATCCTCACAAGTGTGAGGTGCTACGTTATTGGGTTTAATTTCTCTTTTTCTGGTGATTAATGATGCTAAGGATGCTGTGCATGGTTCCATGAGCCCATGGTCATGGAACCTTCTCAAATCTACACACTGGTAGGGCAAGCACTGTTTACAGGATAAAAATCTCTTTTGTGTTCCC
>CABHPH010136531.1:0-20610 GCA_902168325.1 Peromyscus nudipes | reverse complement strand
ATCCATCCATCCATCCATCCATCCATCCATCCATCCATCCATCCATCTGTCCATGCAGTGTTTGCTGACCACCCACTGCTTGTCTAATTACTTTCAGACAGGGGGATCCAGCTGTGATTAAAGCTCCACCTATGTGATGATTATTATAGTTTTGAGAGGAGAAAAGATGTTAAATGAAAAATCATGGTTGTAGGAATGCTCTGGGCAGGGGGATCTGCCTGTAATTTGAGAATAGTTGGGAATAGGGAGAGTTTTCTAGTCTTCCTCTGTCTCTCGGAGTGCATTTGTATGTGGGGAGTGGTATGCTAGAGCAGAAAGAGAAATAAAAATGGTGAGGAATGTTGCCTTCCTCGAACTCTTTTCTGGCATATTTTCCCTGTAGGTTTGTTAGAAAACATTTGTCTCTTCTGCTGTCTACACAGTTCCTGTGTAGTGCCAATGGTTCCCTTGGTGGCCTTTCTTCCTGGTCATAGTTTGTGTTTTGAGGCTGGCCAGCCACCCAGCCGGACTGGATTTCCCTGGGAAGTTTGGGAATGTAGCTAGGAGAAGTCTGATGACTGATTCTGGCCGGCCGTGTGAATGGCTGCTTCCACCATAAGAACTGAGCAATGCTAAAACTGGTCCGTCCTCAGGTGGGGGTGGGGGGCTCAGCGTGGACAAGCACTTCCCAGAGTTGTGGAAGGATCCAACCTCTGGTTCCAGCTTATCTTCACCCAAGTCCTGGCACTTCCCTTGAGTTCCACAGGGCACACCAGCACAGCTGAGATAGCGTTCTGTTGTTAGCCAGCTTTTCAAAATTCCTATTATTTTTCTTTTATTTTTCCACAGAGATCCCCAGTGTTAGTAGTAAAGAGATGCATTGGTGGCAGAAACCATCTATATCACCAAGAGCTACTTTGAGATCTCCTTTTATTTGATCTAATTTCTGTCTTTTTTTGAGATGGTGTCTCATTGTGTGAACCAAGCTGGGCTCAAACTTGTGATCCCCCTGCCTCAGTCTATCTTATTTCAAAGGTGTACATAACCAACATGAGTCAAAGGCCACTGGCATGCTTAGGAGCCTGGAGGAAGCAGGAACAAAAGCCTCTCAGGTGACTGCTGACAACGCCTCCACTCTGTACAGCACATGGGAAAACCGCAAGGAGTCGACATGACAGCGAAGAGCCAGCCCATTGAAGAGCCCCCCCCCCCGCCTCCCCTCCCCCCAGGAAGGACAGTCATGACTGTGTCTAACTGAGGCCTTCACCATTCTCTTTGTGCTAATGTTGACCCGGGATAAGCTGGATACATCTTCACATTCTCCTGCTCCTGGCATTGCTGCTGCCTTCCAGGGCACTGTGGACAGACTTTTGGTGGATGGATGGGCGAATCCCTGAGCAGACTGAGCAGGAGCAATATTTTGGTGGTTTCGATGCTGACACAGACACATATCACGCTAACACTCTCATTGCTTGCCCTACGGGTGGATTCCCCTATCAAATTTCGCCCTCTCTCTGGCGTTATCTAACTCCGGGAAAAAGCCACCGTGGCACTTGAGGGTCTCCCATGTTCCTACGTGAGGCATAAAGACATCATCGAATTGCTCAGAAAAGAGAAAGTGAGGTGGCTGATACAAAGCTGGGCAACTGGAATGGACAGTTAGAGTGCCTGTTTTAATCCTGGACATGGTTATCAACAAGTCTGAGAGTCAGGGATTTATTTTTGTGTTTAGTACTAATGGCTGAGCCCAGGCTTGTCACTTCCTGGCACCAGACACCAGTCATTGTTCCCTGCAAGACTTTGGGTTGCCTGCTTGTTGCACAGTCACGTTGTCACACTGACTACGAATGACAGGGGCCCAACGTCCACTATCTCTTGCTAAGGGTAGACTGTGAGAAGAACATGATGACTAGATTACTCACATAGCCCTTGAAAGGAAAGGGTGTGGGAGAATCAGGGCTGGGCTCAGTGGCTGGCACAGGCATGCACACACAGAAAGAATGAGGCCAGGTGACCTCTACTCTTTCCTCAGCCTCAGGGGTGTCCTGACTCTCTGCATCTTTCAGGAGATTAGGAGACATTAATTTAGGCCCACTTCTAGCTCAGGCATCTGGAGGGTCAACACAAGCAGAATACCAGCAGAGTGTGGCCTTCGATCTCCAAGCAGTGCCTTCAATGACCTCGCCTCTCGCAAAGGCTCAAGTTGTTTCAGAGAGATGTCTGTTCACACAAACACTGCGAAGCTGTTCTTTCCTCTAAGCACCACACTCTGGGTTTGTCAAAACATTTGAAGAAGACTAATTCATGCCTCAAAAGGAATTGTCTCTCACTCACAAAGCTGCCAGGTCTGTGGGCTTAGGGCCTTCATGCTAACATATGTCAAGGCATTAGAGGGTGGAGGAAGGCGAGCCTCGGTAGAGACTCAGAGACATGCGTGTCACAGAGGTGGAGGAGGCAGGATTTGCAATGTGTGTCCTCAGTACAGAAGGAAAAGTCCAGTGGTTTAGGATTCTGCTCTCTGCCCCCTCCCTGCCCCCGGTGGTTTAGGCGCCTGTGGGAGCATCATAGGGAAGTGGAAAGCATGGGTTCTGAAGCCAAGGACACTCACATTCAAGTCCAAGTTTTCTATTTACAGGTCATGGGGTCCTGTGTCATTGCCTCTGTTTCACCTGGGATGGCGAGCACACTGTCAGTCTCTCCTTATAGGATGGGATGAGGATTGATTAGGTTAAACGAGGACCCCATAATCCTCAGGGTGCTCTGTCGGGTTGTGGTGAATCTCACGGGGGACATGCAGGCTACAGGTCCCAATGTCACCTGAACTCTCTGCCCAGGCGAACCGCCCAGCTGTGGGGCACTTTTTCTTCCGTTGCCAACAGGTCCTGAAGTACAGAACAGAAACTCGGCAACTGACATAAACAATTTCAAACAATAATTTCAGAAGACAAATTGCTCCATTTGGGCACCAAGATTCCTCCCAGAGGCTTTCCCCACTTGTTTATGTGTGCTGTGGCGCTGAGCCATGAGTGAATTAAGCAGACAGCATGCACACACCCCAGAGAGGACAGCAGGAAGGGTGGGGTAGCGGGGGACCTCCCATTTGACCTGCTTTCCTTGAAAGCCATTGCTGAGGGAGGTCCTCTAGCAAAGGAACTCTGATTTATGTTTCATATCTATTTGTTCATGGGGAAGTCACGTGATCTGGTGCCAGAAGATAAGAGGTCAAGACCAGCTCTACTGTGCTTGTGTGGATTTGGGCAGATCACACACCCCTTTCTGACCTCCATCCCCCAGGAGACTAAATCGTCATACTAGCAGTATAGGGTAATAAGGACCATTAGATCTCTTGAATCGTGATAAAAAACTAAACAAACATGAGCAAGACTAACATAGTTTATAGTCAAGAGAAAATTGGGAATAAGAGGGAATTAGAATTTGAAACAAGGGTATGGTTTGTAAGGGCAAAGATATTCTCCTTAATGAAGAGGATATTCCTTTTTCCCTGTGACTGTGGTCTTTGAACACACGGATTTTAGCTTTTCTAAAACCCTGATACATAAAGCTGAGGAGATAACTTGGTCCATAAAGCACACACTCGAGGACCTGAGCTCTGATCTCCAGCATCCATGTCAAAGGCCAGGCAAGGCCAGCTTCCAGGAGAGACCTCCTCAAAAAGGAAGGTGGAGAGTGATTGAGGTGGGTGCCCAACCAGAATTGGAGTTGTATTATGTGTGCAATTTTGAAGTCTTCTACCTATAACCTTTTACTATAACAATTTTTATAGCTCATTATTCTTTGAAAACATGCATTTAATGTACAAGTTATAGGCCATTATATATCATTTTCAGTATATTTGGATATTTCCACTTTATTGGATAGTTCAAGTTTTTCCCATAATAATTTTTTTCTGCAGGATATATAAATATAAATCTTTAATCCTCTCATGTTGTAGATAAGTTTATTATATGTTACACACATAGTATGTGCATGCTATATACATATATATGCATGTGCACAATATATAGGAATACTAAAATTTTAATGTAGAAAACTATAACATGCTTAATAGATACTATGATATTTAAGAGAAGAAAATAATGGTGGCTCTACTGTTTAAACACCAGGCTTTGAAGCAAAGAGAAGATTTCAGAACATTTTCTATCTAGAACATTCTGCGGTGCCAGTTTCTAATCCGCGTGTAACAGCAGGGCCATTGGCAAAGGCTGGCTCTTCCACTCAGCCAAGCGTCCCTCTGCTGCTATCACACCTCATCCTCTGCTGCACCAGCCCTTGCTGAGTTACATGTTCTGGATCTCCACTCACCTTCTAATGCACCTCCTCAGCCTTGAACCCAGTGCAAACTGCTGCTATGTGGTGAAAGCTTTAAGCCCGGGGACGCTTTGTCGAGAGAGAAGCTGGTCTGGATACCAGATACCACCTGCCCCTGCCTCTGCTTCTCCCTCGCGGCTGTTTCTCAGCCGGCCTTGTGAGAAGCTGGAAGGCAGCTGTGGTTCTCCTTTCTCCTGCATGGCCTTGGACTAATCTTCACACCTATGAACACTACTCGCCCCAGCTACATAGCCAGCCTTGTGCTCGCAGAGTTGGTTGGGAGTATAAACATTTATTGACATGACTTAGTCATAGTAAAGGAAGGGTGGGTTAAAATGCATCATAGAAATAGAAAGTATTAGGTGCCATGCTGAAAACTTGATTCTTTCTGGAGAGAGCTCCTCTCTCTGGCTCTATTTTTAGACAGGGGAGTATTTTCAATTATAGTAGAAGAGGTTCAGACTCTAGGCAGTGCCTGAGAAAGAGCCTTTGCCAATGCTGATAAGCCGGTGGTGACCTTGTCAGAACCCAGACCAGGCCTGGACCTCTCTACAGCTATACAAACCAGATCTAGGATAGAGTCACCCACTTCCCTACAGAGATGGAGAAGGACAAGAACTACTTCAAACACTTGTTTGAAAGGGAGAGAACAAGTGATCAAAAGTGCCTGACAGAATAAAGGATAAATTCCGTGATGACACTAAGGACCTATATTGCTCTTACACATGATAAAGAAGGGCCAGTTGGGAATTAATAAGAGATTACTGTGACAGACCTGTTGTTATTCAGACTTAATATAATAATATCTCTATAATGACATCTAATAATTTTAAGTATTGTAAGTTAACACACTATAACAGTATCATAGAATGGCCCCTTGGTATAATGATATAATGTCACATGCCAATCATACATGTGACATTGCTGTGGCTCCCTGAGTACAGAAATACAGCCTTGCTTTCTTACTTTTTACATGCTCGCTCACTAAAGCCTCCTGAACTCTCCACGAGGAGGCGTCTTGGTCCCCACATTTACAAAAGAACACAGAGGGTCAGGGAAGCTGCAATGAAGCCTGGTTCATTCAGAGTGACACTAGAATTTTAACCTAAGCCCACAGACTCTAGCAATGACTTAAATTTACATTTTAAATTAGAAATTTTATGCTTCCTCAGAGCTTGAGTACTCTGATAATGTTGGACTCTGTATTGACTGTTTTCCCTATGCAAAAGTATCTATGGTAAAATTTAGTTACAAGTTTGGCACAGTCGCATATTAATAATACCTCATTAAAATAGAAAAATCATAATGTATCTTACTAAAAGCTACTTAGAGAGTATGTAGTTTTTTAATTTCTGGAGTTTGTTCTTTGATATTTTTAGATCACGGTTGATCATGGCTAATGGAAACTTGTGAAAGCAAGATGCTGGATAAGGGGTAAGAAAGGGGGACAGTCAATTAATATTAGGGCCTGTGTGTTTTCATTCTCTTGCCTGAGGAAAAGGCTCTCTCGGTTGCCCTGTGAGGTTCATGGGAACTTGAGGACAGATAAATTTCCCAGGTATCCAGCCAATCCCTCATCCCACTGCTCCTGAAACATAGCATATGCCTGCCCTCCCCCATGCAGCACTCCAGGGTCTAAAAATAAATCAACAGATAGACCCCTAGGACCAAGTTTTTCCTGTGTGTTACAGAAGGGGTAGGAGACACTCAAGAATCGACCAAAATAAACAGAGTCGGGAAGGACAAGTTACGTTGACATATTTGTGGTTATGTTTTGATTACCGACTTGTTAAGAGTATTTCAGCTTTTACAATAATTTTCTTTACTTTTTTTTCTTTTGATGCCTTATGGTCAAGAAATGAATCTAACACTTAGAATTTATTGACATGTGTATGTGTGTATTAAATGTATATTCTTTGTCTATGTCATCTAATTCTCCGTTAGGCCAGAGGCTTAAAATACATAATCCAATTAATTACATTATTTATATCTTCTAATTTACACTTGAAGTTTTATCAACATGATTAAAGACTTGTAGAAATAAGGTATTTCCAGCCTCCACTAAGACATGAATTTCTCCTTATGTTTTAGGCAAATTTGAAAACTGTGTAAATACAAATCCATTCATATCTTAAACAGATTCAAATGGAAAAGACCTCCCTCTGCCTGAGTCCAGGTGTCTTTCTAACTAAGGTGACACACATCTTTTCCTTTTAATGTATTCTTAAATGCATAATTTAAAGGTGTAAATAAAAGTATGCTGCCCAGTCATTTCATAATCTGTTTTTAAAAATTCCAAATCTTGGGCTGTAGAGATGGATCAGTGGTTAAGAACACTTTTTGCTCTTCCAGAGGACCTGGGTTTGATTTCCAGAACCCATTTGATGTCTCACAAACACCTGTAACTCCAGTTGCATGGGGGATCTGAGGCCAAATTCTGGCCTCCCTGGGCACCAGGCATACAAATGGTGCATATACCTAGGAACAGATAAAACACTAATGCATATAAATTAAATAATTAAATCTAAAAGAAATGCTGAAAAAAGAATCTAATCTTGTAGATCTTTCTGCATCAGTCCACATGGTATTTTTTAAATCAGTTTCTACTTTGCATTATATTCTATTATATTTTATCATATTCATTTAACATCATTTAATTAAACATGTCTCTGTAGGTGAATACTTATGTGACTTCCATCTTTCTTAGGTTAAACAATAGAAACCATGTTGTTGTTGTTTATTTGAGGTAGGATCTTCTTATGGAGCCCAAGCTAGAACTGAAGAATTGATCCTCCTGAGTGCTGAGAATTATAGGTACGCACTGGCTTATAAACTATGATGTAACAGGTGTGCCAACACTTAGGAGACTGAGGCAGGAGGATTTCAAGACATAGGTCAACCTGGGTTATACAGCAATACTCTGTCTCAAAAACAACAAGAGCAAAAACCCAAGTACCTGTACACACACACACACACACACACACAATGATTTATATTAGATACCCTGAAGTTTCATAGCTAATTATGAGAGTCATAAAAAAAATCTGTCTTGTGAGACTCATACAAAATTAAGTCAATTATAGTTCATAGTTATGGATATCTCACCAATAGTATATATGTACCCATTCACACTTACACAGCACTTAATATTACCAAGATTTTAAATTTAACTCACTTGACCTGCAAACCATACCGCATCCTGACTTTTTGGTTTGAATCAATAGGGATAGCTGACCTTTTGGCTTCAATATTGTCATCTATAAAGTTCATGTTTAAGATCTGTGCAATTGAGTTACAGACAGAAAAAAGACTCAAAAATACACATACTGTTTTAAATAAGTGTATGATTTTGTGTGGGACCATGTCCTTAACTGTCCAGGGCCACATGTCCCCGGGCCATGGGTTGGATACTAGGTTGGTGTGTTTTGTGTGTTTGTTGACCATTTCCCCTCTGAATTCTTTCTCATGTTGCTTGCTTTTAATCTTATTTTTAATAGAAATCTTTGTAAAAATTTTGTCTTGAATATGCTTTCCAGAATTATTTTTTCAACCTACTTAAGTTTCTTTGGGTATTATTTTTTTCATGTGAAGTTTTTTATTTTAAGTGGCAAATGCATCCATTTTTATTTCTACTCTGGCTGGGGAGGCAGGCATGGGAAAGCTGCCCCATGCCAAGATTACAAAATAGTTCTCTACTGTTTCCTTTATGATATCTTACAGACTTCACATACTCTTTAATCTATATGGAATTTATTTAAAGTTTATGGATATCAACTTTTCCAGCAGACTTTCATTACATATTTTTCTGTGATTCTGAACAACTGCTATCACATAAGAGTAAGTCTATACCTTTTTCTCTATATAAATATATGCATAGATAGTGCATATGTATGTGTACATGTGTATGCAGGATCACACATATGTGATCCTGGCCTACTGCTAATATTTTGCTCTTTTATTCTGAATCTTAATTACTAAATAATTCTTACACATCTAGGTATAATGTCTTAGAGTAGGTCTCTTCTCATTATTTAATTAGTTTCCAAAATTTTCTTGAAATTTTATCTTCCAAAACAAAAATGATATTTACTAGTTAAGTTGGATAAAAATCCTGAGATAAGGAGTGGTATGAATGCCTTAATTAGTCCTAAAACAAGTAGCCTCATTAGTAACTATTTGGTGATGATAATAACTGGGACCATATTTGAGTTGTAGCAAGAAGGTCTGTTAAACCCACTGGTTTAAGTGTGTGTGTGTGTGTGTGTGTGTGTATTTGTATGTGTTCATGTTTGTATATTTGTATATGTGTGTTGTATATAATGTATTGTGTGTATGTGTATGTATGTATGTGGGTGTGTATGTGTCTGTGCTGCACACATGTGTGTATGTGTACAGTAGGGGCAAAGGGGAAGATGACATTACCCCAATGCAGTGGGACACACAGATTCACATCGGGTCTCCAAGTCATTTGCCGTCTTGAGGCTCTCCCTCTTCATTTGTAACTGGGGAGAATCATTCCCACCCGCGAGTCTTTTCTAAGGTCCGGATGAGACCATAGACCACCTCATGGATCATAGGTTCAGAAACTCCTACCCCGCTTCTTTGACAAGTTATCTGTTATATTTCGTAGTCTCTGCTTCCTAAACAGTAGACAATGCAGGGCTTTCTACACAAACCCTGAAAAGACCCAAGTCTCATTGAAGACCACTTGCCATTGGAAAAGAACACAGGACGAGTCATTTCTACTGCAGACAAGTATTTGTCACCTGGGGAAGTAGGTCAGGGTTGAGCTAGGTATGAAAATGCCAGCCACCACTGTGGGTAACAAAACAACTCCATTATTCCCACACTCAGGTGCTTATCTAATGAGGACTTCTCAGAGCAGCCAAGGTAAAGATCCCTTTTTGATCTTAAAGCAGTGGTTCTCAACCTTCCTAATGCTGCGACCCTTTAATACAGTTTCTCATGTTGTGGTGACCCCCAATCATAAAATAATTTTCCTTGCTCCTTCATAACTGTAATTTTGCTACTGTTACAAATCATAATGTAAACATCTGAGTTTTCTGATGCTCTCAGGAAACCCCTGCAAAAGGGTCATTCAACCCCAAAGGGGTCATGACCCACAAGCTGCAAAGCACTGTTTTAAAGGGTTTCGTAGAGTATGGACAATGATTTTTCAGAGTAGTATTATGCATACACGAAATCAAAACTGACTGAATTTTCCAATACAAGTGATTAGTAAATTACCACACACATGCTTTTTGGAATATGGAGTCTTAAAACAGAATTATGCTTCTATTGAGTAGCCAGAAGGAAATATCTACATTATGCTAAACAATAGAAAAGCTTGCACTAACACTCTTATTATAACAAATTTCTGGAAGGCCTTTCAAAGTTTCAAGGAGATTTCTGTCCCATTCATGTGGAACAACACTTTCTGTGTTTAACTATTTTTTGTTTTGCTTTGTTTTGTTTTATTTTTTTTTTTTGAGCTTCACTGAAACTTCTGGAACGTTGCCTTGTACCTAAAACCCTGTCCACAGCCATGCAAGACACCAAGGCTCACTGGCTTCCTAAAGGAAGTGTGTTTCTTGAAACAAGTGAAGGCAGGACCATTTACAGGATACTTCCATCGTGTCACATGTGATCTGTGCAATGGAGATGCCCCACGAGGTCAATCTGTGCAATGGAGATGCCCCACGAGGTCACTTACATGCTCTAAGAAACAGTGGATGCCTTTGTGCCACTCAGTAAAGGCCCCAGCAGGGAGCTGTACCCTGAGGCTGGGGAAACCTTACCTGTGGGTTCATTCAAGAGGGCAGCAGACAAGAGGTGCTGGTTCTTACCATAGTAAATATTTGAGAGACATGTATCCATTTGTCACTGCTACACACACCAAGGGTCACCAAGTCCCTACGTGAGAGATCACTCGGTAAACACATTTTACAATGTTACAAGGACTTCATTTACTTTGAAGCTACAGCTTGTGGTAGGGAGGTAACATGACTGAACGCAGAAAACGTCAATCCAGAGAGACCACCTCACTTGAGTCCTCCAGAAAAAGTGAAAGAATTTATCTTCCCTCATCTACAGGAGAAAAGGAAGATTTTGTTCTCCCTTCAAATATTCTAGAGGGCATTTGGGGGGCATTCTGGAAAACTCAAGCCAGCAATGAGCCTTATTTATTGTAGATTTCTGGGGATAAACTACATCTTGTTGGAACAAAATTTGGCGAACTCTCTGTTTTGTCTAAGAATAGTGATCCACATCTAGTTAAGTAAAGCTTGATTTATTAACAATTTTGGGGAAAAAAATCACCACTACCTGCTTAATAAAGTAGAAAAATCTAAGGACTTAAAATATAAGATTGCAAAGCCATTTGGCTAATGGCTGTTATTGTTGTTAATCCTATTTACGTCCATCAAGATTTTTTTTTTAAGATCTTTTAACTACTTCATGTTTCTCTCTTGTGGGACTCACATGCCAGTGTGTCAAACAAGCCATTCCCATGTGGAGAGTAAGATTTCTCCCTGTAAAATAAGTCCTTAGTAACTGTCAGAGATCTTTCCCTCAAAGAATCCTGCAGCTGCAGAGACCATGAGTCATTTTGCCAACATGCAAATGGAGGCCCAGAGAGCAGAGCCGGCATTCCCAAGATCATGCCGTCAGGGAAGATATAGTATCATCCACGTGGCTCTGCCTACAGGGTAGAGGGAATAGTAATGGGAAGCAGGTGCCTGCAGAATGCACCTGCTGCTCCTCCATCCCCACCTGGACAGAGACGGTAGGTGCCTGCTCACCATCTGTTAGGTAGCTTGTTATGGGTAAATCGCAGCTGCTCTCATTCAGGTTAGGCTCTTCTTAAACATGTCAAATTCTAACCCTGGGACTGAGGACTTGGCTTCTGCCCTATATCTGTTTTTCTTCAATTTAATCTATGTTAGGTTAGAGACCACTGAAACAAGTTCAATACAATTCGATATAAAGATTTTCTGACTATCCCTGTCATACCCTATAGCAGATAAAATGAATGCCACTTGCTCTGGCCTTAAAAGCACACCCACTTCCCACTCCATCACATGCCCCTCCCAGTGCTGGGGAATGAACCTGGACCCCTCTGCATGCTAGGCAAGTCCCCCTCACACTGGCACCATCTCCAGCCTCTTTGAAAGGAACAGAGGTCACAACTCAATTATCACAGCCCCTGGTATGTGGTACACGGCCACACATCTAACATCTGTCAAGAAGTAATTTCACTTAATTAATCTGCCTATAGTAATTATGCATGTCATGACTTCCAAACTCTAGAGCAGACCCTACTTCCTTACTTTGGACTCCACCTATATCTCCTAGCCTCCCCCACTTTGATACTACTCTGGATTTGAAATTCCTACACACTGTGCTGCTTTCTGGGCATTGATTATTGCTTGCGAAGAAGATAAGAGCTAGCTGTAGTTCTCAATGCTGTGCTCACCTATATCTCTGCACCCCCTTTTAAGTTAATTTCAACACCTACCCACGTACCTACAAAACAGATAACCTCACTTTAGTTGTTTTTGAACAGTCTTTGTGAGAAATGAGACGAGTATTTATTTAACAGAAGTCCTGAGAGTCAAACCCCGCGTCTGCTGAATACATACTGTATTACTGAGTGACATCCCCCCCACCCCCGGCTCTCAGCACATGTTTTGTGGGGTGCCTTTTCCATGCCAAGCCCTGGCCTAGGTGGCAGAGTGTAAAAGCAGTGACCCAAAAGCAGGCAAGAACTCTTCTTGTACACGTAGGAAAATAATAAACCAATAAATAAGTAAAATGTTTAGTCTGTGCAAAGGTTTTGAGTGGATAGGGGATAAAAATAGGAAAGGCAGAAGGGCGGGGCTCTTGCCTCTAACTCAGACAGGGACAGAGAAGAACATGCTCCATGAGCAAACCCACTGCTGCCAGACTCAGGGAAATGCAATGGTCTCAAGAAGGTGGCCCTAGTCAGACACTGAAAGTGTCTTTGCCCTTTACAAAAGATGCAAAGTATCACTGGGCATGGAGGCTCATGTCTACAATCCCAGCACCGGGAGGCTGAAGCAGGAGGATCACCACAGCTCTAGGCCAGCCTGGGCTACATAGTGAGTTACAGGCTAGCCTGGCCTAGAGAGTGACCTGGTTTAAAAACAAAGTAAATAAACAATTGAAAGATGAGTTAAGGTTCCCATTTAAAAATTGAAATAAAATTCATAAGTTAAAGTCCAATTAATTATAGTCTCTTATGATAATGCCTTAGTATTTAAAATCTAATGCTTGTAGTGTTTAAAATTTTACAAAAACAGTTAAGGCCATTCAGTTGGGGGTGTGTGTAGGGGAAGTAAAGTCTTCAGGCTGGAATAACCAGAGATGAATCAGTTAATGAATCTTCTGCTTCACATTTGATAAAAAAGAGATCTGAAGAAGCTGAATGAAATCCATATCCATCTAGGTTATATGTAATGGAAAAGACCTTCCTTTAGGTTAAATGTGTTGTCTAGGGCTATAAGACTAGTTAACGACCAAGGCAGCACAAGGATTTTTCTAGTGTATAGTGGATAGTCCTTCAGTAGTGTCTACAATGGTAAATAGGGACCAACCCCTCTGTCTAATGGCCTCAGCTCACAAGAGACACAATTAAATCTCTGTTAAGTGTCTAGATTAATGTGGGGCTTAGTAAACCTCCTACATTGTTTGCAGGGTGGAGGACAGAAGGACAGGAAGGGTCCAGAATTCCTCAGACTTTCTCTTGGAGGACAAGAAACTACTCACATGCATGGGAGGCCAGATCCTGAGCACTGGGTCTTCACTGCCTGTTTTGATAATCCCAAGATTCTTTTAGCTACAGCTGTGTGCTATCAGGTCTCTTCCTTGCCAGGAAGGCAGAGCTAAACCTGCTGGCTTCCTTCCCTCCGAATCCTGGGTCTGTCCCTGATCACCTAGCTTTCCTCTCATGCTGCCCCCACCTCAGACTGAGTCCTAGCTAAGATATGAATTCTGTAATTTGGGGGACTCAAAAATCTCAAGAGCCTCATGGGATATTGGACAGGACAGCAGAACATTGGAGAAACAGTCCTGGGACTGAAGGTGATTGCCAAGGAAAATATTACAGGCACAGTGAAATGTGCATTTCAGAGAAAGCTTTGTCCTAAATATTGATAAATACTGAAAGCTTATCATTGTTTGTTCAAAATTAAAACTGAACAGGGTGTTCTGTTTGCTGAATCTGACAAGTCTACATTTATGAGGAGGTAAGGTTGGCAACCCCAGGTACCGGAGACTGCTTTGGTCTGGGCTGTTTGAGATGGGTAAGAGGGAGACAAAAGGGGACAAAACTGGACGCGCATGGTTTCTGTTTGAAACAAAAACCAAGAGGGAACCTCTTTATTTTTGATTCCCCTGTGTTTCTGTGTGTGTCCTTGTGTTTTGCAGACACAGAGACTGATATTAAGAAAAACTGCAGAAAGTGACGCCAAATACAAGTATTGAATTAACAGTGGGAAAATAAACACTGTAAAAACGTGATCAGTTTAAAAATAACCATATTATGTGTAGGTAAGCTGCCTCCTAGTTACCCCCCATGGCCATGCAGCCTAATCATCTCGCTTGTTCCCATACAATCTTTATGCCTTCCAAGAGCCATGCATAGTACCAGAGGGGCCTAAGAAACCACTTCTTTCCACTTGGACATCTACAAGTTAAGTAACCAAGGTCTGGAGGGAAGCAATGGCAGATTGAGGATCCCAGCACCAAAGAACTTTAGTCCTGAGGGCACACCAGCGCTGGTCTGTGTCCTAACTAATCTGCTTGTGGTATCAGATTTAGCTCTTATAAGCACCCTAGCAACACCTTCATTATTCAGGTGTGAGATGAGTAAGACAGGGAGAATTATGACTCTGGCCTAGGTCAAAGGTCATATAGCCAAAAGGTAGAAAAGGTGATGGCTGAAAACCCAGCTACTCTGGCTGAGATGCCTGCCCTGGGCTATGACACCCTGCCTCTGTCAGGTAAGATTAATTTACATCACCAAACATGTTACAAATGTAAACACTCAGAGTCCCCAACTCCTATGGTGGATCAGTCACTTAATCACAAGGCTACTTGGACAGAGTCAGTGGAAAGTTGATAAGACGTTGTTGCTATCCACGCCAATTTCAGAATGAAAGGAACTGTGTAGACTGTGAATGTGCCCATTGCTAGCATCGCAAAGCAATCGGGTTTCAGTTAGCTTTGAAATATTAACTTTAAAATCATAATACCACGGTCTACTGTTGAAGTGACTATTCACTGCCACATAGGAGGTTTGGAGCTTGCAGCTGGAGTCCCTCAAGAAAGAAGAAGAGGCACAAAAAGCAGGACAGGGTGGCTGAGAGGGAGGAGGAAGGAAGGGAGAGAGAGAGAGAGAGAGAGAGAGAGAGAGAGAGAGAGAGAGAAAGACAGAGACAGAGGGAGAGACAGAGAGAGACAGACAGATAGAGAGAAATTAAGGTAAAGTGGAAGCCCTCCTCATTCACTGTTAGCCACAAAGTGAAGCAAAGTCCCCTTGCCAGCCAGGTCTTGGGGGCCATCTGTCCACTGTGGTCATGCCGTCCAGAAAGGGTACCCAGTACCCACCCATCACAATTTACAATTTTACAAGCTGTATGTTTTTCTTCATTTTGTATGAGATTATCAACCATGGCATCTCAGATACACAAGTTGCTTTGGCCATCCCAGATTCCAGTTCCCCCGTTTATCAAAGATGGAGGGTTAAACTTCCTGCTTCTGCATCATGCTTCCCAAAACTACCTTCCTTATGACACAGCAGCCTGAAAAGAAGTAAGGTTGGATTTCTCCAAAGTTCCAGTATAAAGATCTGCAGGGTCCAGCTGGAGGTCTCAGGCCTCCACAAATCTGCAGAGGTGGCGATTGGAATAGTGCAAACATTGTCTTTCCTCCTCACTGTATGTTAGCTGAGGGGTTCCTTGATAAATCTGTTTTGCAAGCCCACTCTCCAGAGCATCACCAAATCCTTTTAGAGATGAACCAGCCTCTCCCTATCTCTCCCTCTACCCCCATTAAACCATACAGGAGCACTTGAAATAAACTCAGCTTAATGCAAAAACAAAAGGCCATCCTCCCTTCTTCAGAAAGGTGGCAGTATTGCCTTGCGGTTTTGAGCAAGTTACCAAGCACGTGAGGTCTCTGATGAACAACCACCTTCTCCTCACCATGGAAAGGAGAGGACAGATGAAATCCATGGCTAACACTGATGGCTAGTGGCTAGGAGATACACCCCAGAGCTGCAGGGGCGCTCTGGCTTGTGGCCACTTAAGCTCTTGAGTTTTCAACTTGCCTCACTATATAGAGCCTTAGAAAATCTGTAGTGGGTCCTACGGACACCTAAGGACCAGGAGTAACAAAGGCAGTCACAGAGGCTCCTTGTGGCCCCTCAGCCACTGTACTCACTTTGGAACCACCCATCTCAAGTCAAACAATTGTGTAGCCCATTCCGAAGCACCAAGGAAAGCGATTGAGAAGGAACGACACCAGCATCCAGCCGACACCTGTTACCCAGAAGGCTCCCACCAGAACTCTCACCAAAAGGATCCTTCTTAGAAGTTGTGTTCCGCCATCAATGAATGGTCTGTTACCACCGTTATAAAAGCAACAACATGCAAAGCGAGGTGGCCCTACCGGGATAGCGATGCGGGAACCCACACTCCTGCACCTTCTGTAGGCCTCCAGACAAACCCTTTCCTTCTCTACTCACCTCTCTCTGGACTGTCCCATCAGAAGTTTCTCCGTGTGCCACTAACACAACAATTTTAGGGAAAACTGTCCATTTATAAATATCAGATGGTTTGGGAAAAATATTTGTGGCACTGGGTTTTTTTTCCCCCCATGGTGATGTCATTTTAAATTCTTAGTGTGCTCCAAATTCGCTATTTTTACTTCCTCCAAGTGACTTTTTGGGAAATACGTTTGTTTGGATTAGCTACATGTTAAGTGACCCCTGGACTTGACACACAGCGCTAGGTTCATCTTCTCAGCAGTTGTAGCTGATAACGCACCCACTCTCTTAACTTCAGATCCCGTATTTGCCCATTTCAACACTGTTCCCTTTGGATAGTCCCCTCAAAAACTCCTATTCACCGATAGAGGAGAAATACAGTAAAATAAAGACATTGGATTATTCATAAACAAAACTCACACTCGACACAGGTGAAAGGGAAGACATTTGAAGGCATTCAGTCAAACACAGCTGTTCACTTTGGGGGAACAGAGTGGCGGCCGCCAGCTCAGGCCCGAGGCATTCATTGGAAAGCAGTTGAGTAGAGAGCGGTAGAAATGAAAAGTTTAAGAAGGAGTGCTGAACGCCTTACTCTACCTGATCGGAACTTCCTTCTAATCAGCAAAGAGTGCTCAGACCCCAGGAGTGTCATGGTGAGTCTCAGCAAGCCGCTGGTCGCTGGCCAGACGCCCCCTGCTTTCCACCAGAAACTGGCTCCCGGGAGCCCAGAGGACAGCAGCTAACAACCCAGAATTCATCCAACTCTCAGGGAGCTCCCTTGGGCAGGAGGACGCACAGTGGCCGCCAGTGTCCCCAGAAAACTGGCACCTCCCCCCTCGCCGCGCGCGAGGCTAATTAACTCCCAGCAGGCAGGACCCTCCTCCTCTCAGGGTGGCCAGGAGCAGCCGCATCCTAGGCGTTCCTGACTGATGTCATAGGCTGCCAGCGGTCGCGGAGTATCGCCACTACGCCTTTATGAAGGTCCCAAGTTTGCTATCTGATCCTCTTTACTACTGACAGGAGATCAGCCAATCAGGAGCGGCTGGCGGAGCCTGGGGGGACCCGGCGAGGCCCCGGGAGCCTCAGCAGCCCGCTCTTAACTCTTTGCAGAAGATTAAGCAGCGGCTGCTGGCCCGGGCGGGAGTCTTCACTGACACTGCTAAGTCGGCTGCCTGGAGGCTGCAGGTGGCGCCCGGAGTTCGGAGCGTACCCGGCGGCGCTGGCTGTGCGCGACCCTGGTGTCTCCAGTCTGCTGCAGGGCTCGGGAAGGGACACCCTCGGAACCCGCTGGAGCCCTGCCCAAGAAGCCGGGCTTACAGCGCCCGGGAGCGCTTGCTTTTTCTTGGCATCCGAGCGGTGGTGCATCAAGGAGACCGGACATCTCGCAGCAGCAGCTATAGCCGCGCAAGAGAGTCCGAGAAGGTGGCGGAAAGCCTTTAGCTGTGGATGGATACCCTCTTTAGGGACACAAGAGACTTGGTGTCTGGGGACTGAGCACGGAGGGGGAAGGTGCAAGAGTCGAGTGCCCTACTGAGTTCTCAACAGGGTAGGACAGGGGGCTTGGACATGCGAGGTTGGAAAGGTGCAGAGGCTTTCCCAGTGCCTTCTCCAGTGGGAAATTCACCGCACCCAAAGCGGCGCTGATGCACGTTTCTAGGGGTCTCTGGGGTAACAGGGGTCCCACGTGCGTCATTAAGTACAACAAATATTCTGTGTAAGACAAAGGCACAAATAAAAAAAATCGAACTGCATACATAAAAATATACAATTTGCCATTACTTGCAACCTTCTGTGCACGCTCCCAGGTACCATTCCTTACATCTCCACTTTTGTCTCAAAACTCTGAATTCTTGAAACATCAGCCAGCGACAGGAGGAAGCCCACAAGTGACAATAACTTCTGGGGCTAATCTCTGTCCTGATCCAGGGGCTTCTGCCTCTGTCTTCTGTCGCTAAAGACAAGCTAGGCGGACTAGACCTTCCTTTTCCTCACTCTCTGGGCTGCACCAGCGTCGGTATGAATTAAGTTTTCTGGGATAGGCAACTTTCTCCCCCCCATTTAATCAGAGAGGAGGTGGAGCCGTCCTACCCAGCTTCCTTTTGCGAATAGGGTTGGGCAGCCCAGGCCTGTGAGAGGCTGCCTCCTGCGGAAGCCCGCATTCCACAAGCTGTGCAGGACTGGGCTGTTCCTGTGGGAACAAACCACCACCTCCTTAACAGCAACCAAGATTCATTACCATGCAGGTTCGAAGGCTGGGAGTCAGAAATGGGCCTCACCGGGTTAAAATCAAGGTGTTGGCAGAGCTGTGTTCCCTTTGGAAGCTCATGAAGAGAATCCATTTCCTTTCCCTCTCCAGCTACTAGAGGCCACCCAAGTTCCTTGGCTTCTGGCCTGCTCTTCCATCTTCCAAAAGAGAAATTGTGGGTCAAGTTCTTGTTCCGTCTTATCAGTCTAACACCCGCCCCCCCCCCCCACACACACCTTTTGCATCTCTCTTTGAGTGAGTTATCCTTCCTTTAAGGAAACGCTCTGTTAGGCTAACTGATGATGGACCTTAATTCCCATTTGCTATGTAATGTAGCAGGGTTGCTGATGCCTGAAAACAGAACATGAAGGCGAGGGTGTGATACCGTGGGTCACACAGAGTGGTTGTCTTCTCAGCTTCTCTTTGCTGTAGTTAAACCCCGCCATCCAGGTCTTCAATGAAAAGAAATAAAACAGGAAGATTTGGGAGTGGCAAGCTCAGGAGTCTAGAAGAGGTTTGAGATGCATGTGGGGCATGGGGCAAGGGCTACTCCAGAGAAAAGAGGTGGTAGTATAAGGAGCATTATAAAATCCCGTGGAGAAGAGAACATTTCAAAAGAAAGAGTGAAGAAAAGAACCAAACAGGTCTTTACACTGAGGGCTGAGAAGCTGAGATAATGCCCACAGAAGCTCAATGGGGCATTCTTGTTTAGTGGGGGTTGTGATGAAATCCAGGGAAGGCTCCAACCCAGGGGTCTTCCTGACCCAGATGGAGGGAGTGTGTTTGAGTGTGTGCTTGGAGAGAGGAGCCGAGTCCCTCATTTGTTTTCTTTTATTGTTGTTGTTTAATGAGGTGAGGTCTCCCGAATGAGTGTAGGCTACCCTGGAAATCTTTCAGTTAACATCTCAAAAGGAGTTTATTAATTAACCTTTAAAATAATGCTTTTATTAATTCTTCAAGAATTTCACATCATGAATTTTGAGCATATTCATGCTCCCTCCCCCAAGCCAACCCAGATCCACTCTCTCCACCCTCCTTACCTCCCTACCCACCCGTCCAACTTTGAGTTGTCCTTGTGGTCACCTCCTCTTTTTCCTGCTCTCCTTCCTCCCACTCCTTCCTCTTTTTCTTTTTTTTAAAACCATTGTATTCGATTTGTAATGCCTGACTACTCTCAGGTCAGGCGTGGAGCCTGCTCAGGTTGACCACAGTCCTGCCTCACTCAGTCTCTGGAGTGCTGGGATTAAAAGTTTGTATCACCATATCCCCTTTCTTATTTTTGTCCCCTTCCTTTCTTCCTTCCTCTTTCTCCTGTCTCTGTCTCTTGGCCTCACCCCCCCAACACCCCCCCATCCCCCACTCCCCCACCCCCCGCCGACTCTGGTGTAAGTTGGGAAATCCTGATAACCACAACCCTCCTCCATTTTTCCCACCAGAGTACGGAGCAGCTGACTTCTGCCCTCTGGGATTTCTAGCCCTTATGGCTTGGGATATCTATGGATATAAATATGTGCATTATAGAAGCTCATCCTTTGCCCTTTGCGGTCAAATATTTTTATGACTTTTTGGGTGGAATTTGGACAGGCTGTTCCCCAGGAGAATGGAATCTCAGACAGCTGCTGTCGGACTGTACTGTAGCAGCACAGCAATGGCTGCCTGTGCAGCCGGACTCCTCACCAGTAGTTTTTCAAGGTCCTTCTTCCCCTTTCTCATGGAACTTTGTTTTGATTTTTTTTTTTAACTTTGCTGTTAGTCCATTGGTTTTTTTTTGTTTTGTTTTTTTGTTTTTACTATGTCAGAAATTATAGTCACGTGACACGTAAGGATGGCTCAATCTACCATGGACGAATGGAACCCATATACAAGGATGCTCCCTTAAGAGTGTAAGTTCTTATATGGAGATGAAAAGAATAAATTCTAACTAAAAGATAGCATTAACCATCTCTATTGCTAAGCGGAGAGTGAAGGTGCTTACTTGTAACACACACACACACTCACACACACACACACTCACAAGGGAGAGAGACGCAGGAGGGTCAGGAATTCACTGTCATCCTCAACTAGAGAGGGAGTTCAGACAAAGGCTATAGCAGAGCCTGTCTAAAAATTAAAACCAAACAAAGAAAAAGTCCAAGCAACAACAATGACAATCCTCTCTGTCCTTTGTTGATGGTTTGCCCCAAAGGCTGCGGGGGCAATGCACTGCTCATAGGTCTGTGGTGCTACAGGTAGAGATGGGTCCATCTTTACCCACCTCCTTCCCCCCCCC
>CABHPH010136530.1:0-15208 GCA_902168325.1 Peromyscus nudipes | reverse complement strand
TGAGAGAGAGAGAGAGAGACACTGAGAGAGAGTTGGAGCAGAGAGAGAAGAAGCTTGGCATAGTAAGACCTTGCCAGATGAACTCTGTCATCAATGTGTCTCTCCCAGGTTGGTCCTGTGAAATCTGGTGTATATTCTACCCCCACAGCCCACCATACTCAGAGAAGCCCCATCTCAGGTGTTTGGTCTGCCCTGTTGTCTGTGTGTTCTTTAAGGGACGGGGCAGTTTCCGGCTTTGCTGCTCAAAGTGGTTCTCACTCTTATGGTCCCACGGGTGGATATGTCCTGGTCTCATCTGGACCTCTCAAGTCTGGAGGATGGAATGGAATGTGTGGGGAGCCACTGCCATTTAGGAAGCACCATCAGATGACTCGAGAAACTTGTACTTTGAGGAGACCATGCACTCTCCCCTCTAATCATGTTTGCGTAGTACATATCCTTATCGTAGATTAGGCAAACCATTTTATCACAGTCAGACCAAAGGTAGACTTTGTTTAGCCATCTGAGGACTCAGTGGCCCCTAGTAAGACTTTTCTCGATCAGAAGCTCAAGCTGTTGAGCAAAAAAAAATGAAGAAAGGCAGGGCAGAGACACAGAGAAACAAGTTTTTATTCAACCTTGTAATGAATGACAATGCCATTCTAGTTCTAAAAGCAGGGAAATGCGGGGGAGGGGGTAAAGAGTGAGTTTCTAAACCCATCACCTGTCTTTCCAGGGCTGGCTTTGTGGGTATGTAGGACTTTAGAAGGCTCGGACACTTGACTGACAGCTCTGCTGTCACAGCCTTGAAATTTCTAACTACTTTTGGACAAAGGTTTTGCATTTCTATTTCTGGCCCTGCAAAATACAGACGAAGGTGGCCCGCACTCACCCTAACGGCGTGCTTTCTGTTACCTGCAGGTACAAGAGAGCAATGGATTAGGGAGGCATCTAAAGGAGCTTATGTTCTTTTCTACTTCCCCAACACCATAATGTCTTTATAGCCAAGGTATGACAACATGAAAATGGACCCGTGGGAGACTCAGAGTCAATAATGTATTAGAAGCAGGATGTCAATGGGAGGCTTTATAAATGCAGCAACCGTGGAACAACACCATTCATCACAGGAACAAAAAGTTCCTCAATCGATGTATGAACAACCCCACCCTCCCAGCCATCCTGACTCATTCATTACTCTGTGACCAAGAGCTTGGTTACTTCTGGGCTATGCTGATGAATCAGCTGGCCCATTCATAATGGAGTTTCATGTGGGTGAAAGTTTACGTGCTAACTGCTTTCTCTTTTATCAGAGGTCCGAACACAGTAGAAGTGTATTAGCCATACTGCTCAGATTAGAGATAAAATATCTGAAATCTACTCAAAGCTGTGGACCCAGGAAATCATTTTGTTCTAGAACGAATCTCCTTGGTAAATTGTGCAATGTCTTTAACTCCGAGGTTGATCTGCAGACCAGTAACCTTGATCTCACCAGGAAGCTCCTTGCTGACTTTGGGGTTTTCCATTTGCTGAGAAAGCATCCGCCTTTAACTGGATTGCCAGGTGATCTGTGCCTGTGTTAAGTTTGAGAAGGGCTGTAATCCTCTGTTTAATAGCTGGTTATGCTGGTGGAGGGTAGGGGATTTAAAACAGTTTATGGCCGCATCAACTTAGCTCCTGGAAAGCAAGAGACTTTCAGTTGTAGGAAAGCAAGAGACTTTCGAGCATGGTCCCTAGCCTGGCAGCACCAGCCTTGAATGGAAATGTAGATTCTTAGACTCCTTTCCTGACTCTCTGGATGGGAAACTGGGAACATGAGCCAGCCACCCAAATCTGCCTTAACCAGCCTTCCTGCATTATTTAGATGTTAGACAGAGTCTGGGAACCATTGCTGTGGAGTGCCAGCCATAGAGAACTTTGCAACTGGTTATGTGTTTTCCATTTTGAATGCTTTGTTGTTGTTGTTGTTGCTGTTGCTGTCAAAGGAGGCCAGTGAGAGATCAGATTTCATAAAGCCATTAGCCTAACTTGGAAGAAGCCATGTTGCTCTGACTGTGCTAACTCTAATCTGAAAGTTCTTATACTTATTTGATTTTATGTGTATGTATGGGTGTCTTACCTGCATATATATCTGTGTACCACATGTAAGCCTGGTGCCCAAGGAAGCTAGAATAGGGCAGCGGATCCCCTGAAACTTGAGTTAGCAGGTGCTTGTGAGACACCATGTAGGTGCTGGGAACTGAACCCAGGTTCGCTGGAAGAGCAACAGCCAGTGCTCTTAACGGTTGAGCCATCTCTCCAACCACATGCTATGTTTATTTTTTGAGAGGGGCTTAAATGTGGAAGAAAAAGTAGTAGAAAAAGTAAGCGTATGAAATGGCCTGGGATTGCTGAAGCTGAGGAAGGGCAGTGAAGGGAGAGACAGCGGGGTCAAACTTCGACACTGTGATGGTGGCTGACCACAGACCTTGCCGACTACAGGAAGGGCATCTCTCTCACAGCAGTAGGCAGGGTTGTGCGCTCTTTACTCAAAGATGTTGGAGAATCTATTGTAACCAGTCTGATGCTGTGAGAGACATTGGTGCCCTCAGATTCCCCAGACAGTTTGTTATAAGGGGGTGACAAACTCATGGGAGAAACTGATTAATAAAGAAACCAGTAAATCAATATGTGCTAATAAAAAGATGTGAAGACCCAGAGGAGGGATTCCCAAAGAAAGCTGAATGGTTCACATGGCCATTCAGTGTTCAAGGTAGAGTGACTAGCTGGGTGATCAAGAGGGTCTTGGGCAATGTATCCTTGGGGATAAATCTCACATCACAGATCTGAGAATGTATCCATTCATTCCATATTATTTACACACACACACACACACACACACACACACACACGTATAATACACACACACACACACACCCCACAGGTGAACTCACACACACTACATACACTATTACACACACACATACATATACAAACTCATGAACATGCACACAGGCACACATACTGCACACACATGAACTCACACACATTCTGCTGTGATCATACATGGTTAGCTAGAGAAGGGGCAGCTAGAGGTATTGGGTGGTTTAAGAATCCTGTATTGTCATCTTCCATGATAGGAATTTAGGTCTTTCATGTCTCTAATTGACAAATCAAGAAATAGCAGTGCAAACATCTGTTTTCTTAAATACAATGTTAAAACTTATTCTTTGATAATTTACACATGTGTACAATGTATTTTGATCATATCTACACGCCACTTCTTCTAACTCCTCCAACAGATTGCTGAGTCCAATCAGTGCTGCATGTATATGTATGGACATGCACTGGAGCATGAATGACTTACAAGTGGCCACACCCCTCAGGAAAACTGACTTCCCTTCCCTAACAGCTATCAACTGCCAATAGCTTCTCAGCTTGAAGTGGGGACTTGTGAACCTCTCCTACAACTGTAGTGGTTTGAATGAGAATGGTCCCATTAGGGTCATATACTTGAATGTTTGGTTCCTAGTTGGTGGAACTGTTTGGGAAGGATTAGGAGGTGTGGCCTTGTTGGAAGAAGTGTGTCACTTGGATGGACTTTAAGGTTTCAAAAGTCCGTACCATTCCCAGTTGGCCCTCTCTTTGCCTCATGATTGTGGATCAGATGTAAGCTCTCAGCTACCATGCCTGCCTGCCTGCTGCCATGCTCCCCACCATAATAGTCAAGGACTCCCCCTCTGAGATTGTAAGCCCCAATGAATTCTTTCTTCTGTAAGTTGCCTTGGTCATAATACTTTGTCACAGCTATAGAAAAGTAACGAAGACATCTATCCGTAATAGAATTTCGACTGGCTTGATCTTGGGCCAGTAACCCCAGCTGCTGTGGATTCCAGAGTGCAGCATTTGCGTCGTGCCCAGAATACAGTATTTCCCAGTATGTCCCTATGCTCCACCCTCAAGTTCATTCATTCTTTATACCCCTCTGCTGCAGTGTTCTCTGAGCCTTGGCGGGGGCGGTGGTGGTGGTGGTGGGGTGTCGATATGGATGCTCCACTTAGGGTGAACACTCACAGTCGCTTAGTCTCAGTACTTGGATCAGTTATGAGTCTCTGCATTTTTCACCACTCCCTGTGTTAAAGAAGCTTCTTGACCAAAGTCAGAGACAACACAAATCCACGGACATAAACCAAGTATTTAGAGGGCAGCTTGACCCTATGACCACTAGCAAAACACTAACACTTGGTTCCCTCAAGGGCCTATGACCTCCCCAGCCATGGGGATTTGAGAAGTTTTATAGTAACAGGCACAACTTCCTTCCTGTGGATCAGGCCTCAAGTCCAGTTGGAAAGTGGTTGGTTACCCCTGCGGCAGTGATGCCACTATTACACCTGTGAGCGCACCTTGCTTAACAGGTCGATATCATAACATGGAGGGTCCAGCACTGGGAAAGGCTGCTGATTTGTTTTCTCTTCCAGTGGCCTGCATAGCACCCTGTCCGGATGGATCCTAGGTATCAGGGAGGAAATTTTCTTGGTCAGTTCAGGTTGATTTCTCTGTGGCCTGCAGCTGAGGGTGTCCTCAGTAGTAGAGCCTTACCATACAAGTAGCATGCATTTTATTTAGGAATATGTGGGTTAGCACCAGAACAACTAAGAGTCTTTGGAGAAGAAGATTCAGGAGTAAGAGACAAGGACCGCTGTATTTTAGGACCAGCCTGTGGGGCATTTGATGTTCATTCACTCATCATTCACAAACAAGCATAAATAAATGTAAGTGTGAATCCTGCTCTGCTGTAGACACTGGAAAAACAGAAGTGAAAAAAAAAAAACGACAGGTATGTGCCCCGTGGAGCCTAGTTTGGGGACAGGAGGCTGGAAGGGAGGAGAGTAAGTCAGGGGACACATATGGAAGGGCCAGTGAGGACATACACTTTTATGAGCAACAAGGCCAGGCCTCACTCTGACAGTAAAAGACATTTGAAAGAAAACTGGGCAGGAAGAGCCATGAAGTCTGGGATCAGAGAAGTTCCTGGTGCAAAGTCCGGAGTACGAGTGGGTGGGTGCAGCACCCTGGCTGGAGCTGAGGGGAAGTAGGTGGGGTGGGAGGAAAGGCAGACAGGAACTACAGACAGGTGTGTCCTGTAACCAGTGTGGCATTTACTGCCTGTGACTTTAGAACCTGTTGAAGTTTGTCCATGCAGGAATTCACCAGCCACAGAGACCACACATGATAGGTACCTGACTGAAAATTCACAGACTAAGCCGTGTACCCCCTTTTCAAATATATGATTTAAAAAATTTTCAGTCACTCAAAGGAGGACAGTGGTATCAGTGGCAAAATACCCACAGATTTGAAAGCAAATGAAAGCTGAAGGGCACCCTAGCGATGGCTTAGGGTGAGAGCCCCAAGACCTCCCAAGTCAGGCAGGATTTTAGATCTGCTCCACGGATGGGAATTCCTGCCTGGTTCTTGGTAAAGCAGGAGACGCTGAGAACCCAGTTGATTTACCTTCTTGCATCCGCTCTGCATATCTCCCTCCCATGCAGCCCCTGATCGTTAGAATTTCTTGGCAACACTGGGCATGACAGCTCACACCTATTAATCCCAATACGTGGAAGGCTGGAGCAGGAGGATAGTAAGTTTGAGGTCAATTTGGGCTACGTAGAGAGGCTTTATCTGGAAGAAATTCTTAGTTCTTCATAAAGGTGTTAATCAGAATTTATTGTGCTTTTTTTTAAATTATTTTTTTTGTTTGATAATTCCATGATGTATTCGGATTACTCTCTCCCTCAGCCTTTCTTTCTCCCCTACCATCCCTATCAACAATACCTCCCATCCCTACCAGTCTTTTTTTCAAGCTTTATGGTTTTGGGTTTTACTTTGTGAACCATTTAGTTTAGCCAGGGTCATCATTGTAACCATTGGATGGGAAGTGTCTACTGGAGCACACTGGAAGGTACACAACCAAGGGCAATGATTTCTCTGCTCCCCAAACTATCAGTAGCAAGCAGTTCAACAGTGAAGAGAAGCCCCCCCCCTCCCAGTTCCTCCATACCTGACTGTTGCCAGGTCTAGTGCGAGCATCCGCAGCTGCAATGATCTCATGACTGCAGTCTTACCCAGAAGATAACATTCTGCAACTCTTCTTATTCTGGTTTTTAGGTCCTTTCTACCTCCTCCACTGCAAGGTTCCCTGAGCCTTGGAGTGGGTGGTGGAAAGGTGGAAATGTCTTGATTAGGGCTGAGCACCCGTCTGTCACTTACTCTCAGCATCTTGTGCATCCATTAACTTCTGCATTTTCCATTGTTTGCTGGGAGGATAGGCTTCCCTGATTAAGGCTGAGAGTAGTGTTTGTCTATGGCCATAAACATAGATGTTTCGATGTCAACTCAATACCATAAGTTAACTAAACGACAGCATTCAGTTCTTCCTAGGTCCTACGCTCTCCCCTGCCATTGTTTTTGGCCAGATTTACAGAACCAGGCAGGAATTCCTGTCTATGGAGCAGATCTAAAATCCAATGAAAAACAGTTGGTTACCCCTTATAGCAACGCAACTATTGAGCATGTCTACACATCTGCCTCGCAGGTTGGTCTCCTGAATTGTAGGACTTGCAGGTGGGTCAGAGCACTGATTTCTTCCCCAGTAGCATAGTACCCCTGGGGACTATGAAACTACCAGGTGGGGAGGAAGCTTGCAGCTCAGTTCTTGATGATTTCTCTGCATCGTGCACACTGTATGTGTGGTGTATTTTGCAATAGGGCGACCAAGAAGAATGGTAAAAGCCTATACTGTTTTGGTGGTTTCTGAGATCTCCTTGGTCAACAGCCTTTAAGGAAGTATCCCACCTTTGGCATTGGGGCTTTTGTTTAAGAGCCCAGAGAAATTTAAAAAAAATCAAGGAGACACAAATGTTAAATACTCTGACTTAGTCATGTATTATATACATGTATTCTGTTCACAAGAAATGTGTACAGTTAAAATAATAAGAAAAAAGAGTCTATAAGAAAAATAGTTTATATCAGTTACATGATTTTTACTTCAATTAAAAAAATCAGTCTACCCAGGTATGGTGGTACATATTTATAATCCTAGAATGTGGGAAGTAGAGGCAGGAGGATTTAGAATTGAAGGCTATCCTGGGCTACATGTAGAGACATTGTCTCAGTGAGCCCCCACCCTAAGTCAGTCTCTCCCTCTCAAAAAAAAAAAGTGAAAAACAAAATGACAGGAAAAACCGGTAGCCCTGTGTCATCGAGGCACAAGAGTGTCTCCCCTGGGGACTCAGGACTGAGGCTGGCTGCACACAGCTAGGTGGATGCGAATGAAATACTGGGCTGAAGGAAGGATGAGCAGAGACAAAAGGAGACGGTGGACGAAAATGCCAACAACCATGTCTGCCAGATATCACAGGAGATTGTTGTTTGATATTGGAGTCGTTTTCACAGTCCTTACAAGAATGCCTTGTCAAGTCTTCCCTCCCGTTGAAGGTCCGATCTTACGTCCCCTGAGTCATTCTATGGCGCACTGTTCCTGAGGTGAGGGTGCGCTGGACGACAGTATAGTGACGACACTTCCTCTGCGAGTGAACTGGAGCCTCTTACCAACGGGGTTTTCCTGGCTCTCTTCTCAGCTCCTGCCGCAGGAAGTTGGAGGACAGACCTTTGCCCACACAGGTGTTGACTGGGTAAGAGTATGAAGTGCAGTAACTGGAGGAAGTGCCTTGGGTGACATCCCTTCTATCTTACCCTAAGACAAAAGGAACACCAACACTACAGGAACACAGCTCAGCACTTTGAAAGAGTGCATCTCATAATCACAGGCTAGCTGGAGAATGGGTTAATAGTCTACATTTCAGTAAAGGGACTCCAGGTGGTCTTGGAGAAATGCACAGCCAAAGTGGTGTGTGTATGTGTGTGTTGTGTGTGTGTGTGTGTGAGAGAGAGGGGGGGGAGGGGGAGCTTTATTGATTTGTTTTAAAGAGGAAGCTCCTTCCACCCCCCTGCTAAAGAGTCTTTTCTCTGGAGCTAGGGAGATGGCCCAGCGGTAAAGTGTTTGATTTGCAAGAATGAGGACCCAAGTTTCATCCTCAGCACCCATCTTTAAAAATCCTGGTATGATGTTACATACTTGTAATCCCAGTGCTGTGGATGTGGAGATAGCCCATCCCTTTGGCTTGTTGGCCAACCAGCCTAGCTTAATGGAAAACTCCAGGCCAGTAAGAGATGCCAACTCAAGCAAAAAGGTGCCTAAGGAATGACACCCTCTACATGCGTTCTCTCTCTCTCTCTCTCTCTCTCTCTCTCTCTCTCTCTCTCTCTCTCTCTCTCTCTCTCTCGCGCGCGCGCGCGCGCGCGTGCGCGCGCGCGCACACACACACACACACACTCCAACATCCCTGCACCTGCACACGCGCACAAATACACACACATGCACACACACAAAAGAAAAAAAATATTTTTCTGTTTTTGCGAAATCTATTACCAATTAAAATCTATCTTGCAGAAGTCCCAGCAGGGAGAACAGGAAGCGAGTACAAGTCCCACCCCTAACCAAGAAGCTATTTGCAATTGATACCTGTAGGGAGAAGGAAAAGTGAGTTTTCCCCAACGGAGTGACACTGGGTATACCAAGCACACTCCAGGGCAGGTCTCATGCTCAGGAGTAGTTGACCAACACACAGTCGACGATGTATTCTTTATTTATTTATTTTTGGTGTGTGTGCATTCATTTTATCTTTTCATTTATTTACTTATCAATTTATTTATTTATCTATTTTTACTATGAGAAAGAAAGAACATAAATCTGAGTGAGTAGGGAGGTAGGAAGGTCTGGGAAAAGTTGGGGGAGCAGAAAGAATATGATTAAAAAAAGCCAATAAGCATACAAAAAAATCAATAAAATGTGTCTTGTTATGCTCCTTCCTCTAAATAAGACATTTGATTGCTTGTTTCTGTGGACAAAACACAAAACAATGATTCATATTAGATTTGTTTTGGGAAAGAATAGATCTGGGAACAGAAGACTTAGGGCCATCTGTTAGTGCGAATCCTTTCCGCTCTTAAGTCTTGGCTTTGGTACGTGCGTAGCTCTGGCTCCCTCTGCTGGCTCCACACTTCTCTGCTTTGCTTTGGGAACTGGTAGATCTCAGCCCCTGGATTCTTTCCAGCCTTATGTTACACTTTCCTTAGGTTCACGAGGAATCCCTCATCCGTTGATTCGCAGCAGTTGTTCACACTGGATTCTCTTGGGTAGTGCAGTGGGACGCTTCAGGCTAAAGTCAGATCAGTCACAGACTGTGTGCTGTGTTTCTGTACTGGACAGTGGATTTAGTCAGACTGTTTTCAAATCTGAGGAAGGAGAAACCACACTGCTTTGTGCCCCTGAGCCCAAGAACTGTGGTCTTAAGTCACTGTGGACATTCGAACAGAACAAACATGTCAAAGTATTGGGTCCATTCAAGTCATGGACCCCATTTCTCCTCCCTATCTTGTCCTCAGATTAGTCTAGGCTAGCCTCCAAAATCCTGCCAAGCTTATTGAGAATAGTGAGTGATTGCTGCCCTCTTTTCATTATCTTAGTATCATACTTTAAATGTTTTGTGGGATTGACGGTCCTCTGAAAACGGGCCAGTGGGGATGCTTTTGATGGAGGCTACCAGGGTCATGAAATCCAGTCACACGGACTTTGTTGTAGACCTCAGACACACAAATGAGCCCAAGTCTTATTTTATCTTTTCAACAATATTGGTTTTCGGGTTCTCCCACTTTGAAATCAGAAGTCCCTGTCCCTGTAACGCTGTCTTAGGACACTGTCTGTGCCTGTCATGGCTCCAAGCCTCAGCTGGTGCTGACCTGTGTAGCATAGTCACCTGAGAGTCCTCCTGGTCCCAGCCACTCGTGTTTCATCTCCTCCTGTTAGCAAGCATCATTGTTCTGTCGACTCTCAGAGAGTGAGGGAATGGTAAGAGTGTGGCTTAAAAATTTCCCTTTTCCAGAAGTTTTTCTTTCTTTCTTTCTTTCTTTCTTTCTTTCTTTCTTTCTTTCTTTCTTTTTTTCAAGACACGGTTTCTCTGTGTAGCTTTGTGCCTTTCCTGGAACTCACTCTGTAGCCCAGGCTGGCTTTGAACTCACAGAGATCCGCCTGGCTCTGCCTCCCGAGTGCTGGGATTAAAGGCACGCGCCACCACCGCCCGGCCCAGAAGTTTCTTTATTAGGGTACTGGTGCTAAAAGAAAAAAATCTTTATAATTAATAAGCCCATGGAGCCAGGTGGTCCAAAGTGTGTGTGTGTGTGTGTGTGTGTGTGTGTGTGTGTGTGTGTGAAAGCTACTGCAAGCTGCCGGCTTATTCTCCAGTGAGATGGATTCAGAGGAGGCCCTGCACACATTGTGAGACCAGAGGTTCTGTGTCCCATTCACTTTGATTTCCATCACTGTGTCCACCAGAGATTAAGGGACGCCTGCCTCTGACGTCACACCTTCTCACTTCCTGGGTAGCTTAGTCCTTTGTTGATGGACTAACTCTGCTGAGGTGGAGCCTTATGAAATTGCCCTCAGTACGGCTCAAGGGGATGGAGCATTTGCTATTTCATGGGGTTCCATTTATTTTGAGAAGGACTTTTGGCCAGAATTCCAGTTCAAATAGGTGATAATGTGTTTGTTCATTATCACAGGACTTTATGTTCCATGAGGTGGTGTCATGCTGGCTTGATGGAGATAACAGGAAGCCTGGTGATGCCCTGGTGGCCATCATTCACCATTACACACATGATACAAGATGCTTAAACTCTAATTCAGTATAATTGCTTGGGTAGAACATGCGTTTTATGTGATGACATGGATATTGGGAAAAGGCATGCACTGCCTCTTGTGGCCAGCAGGGGTCACTCTCGCTCTTCCTATCTAACAAAGGCTAACCTGAAGCAACCCCTTCCAGGCTCTCTGCGGAAAAACAAATCCAGATTCTGACTCACCGCTTCACCTTTTTACTCTGCTTAAATTAGTATCTTGTGAAAAACACCACGATGAGCAACAGTTGACCATGTGTCTGGAAAAGGATTGGAGGAATTGTACAGTTTGAAAAGGAAACCGCAAACGATCTCTTTTGACTTACTAATTTTTTTTGTCACCTGTCAGCTACCGGGATGGGAAGTGGTGGGGTGAGAAGGGATAAGACGCGTTTCAATCTCTTAAGTGATCACACCAATTCTAAACTCTCCAGGTAGTTTGTACAGTACCTTTGCTTCCATTTAGTAGGCTGTGAAGGATCAAAGCCCTCCTGCTTTACTAAGAGATGGTCCACTTTTCCCAGGGCAGAGCTAATGAGAGAAGTCTAATTATTCTTGCTGTAATTTTAACCCAGTTTGTCCTGCTCTTCCATCCACAGCAGAGGTTGGAAATCTTTTTCTGCAAAAGTTAAAGGCATTGTGGTAATTTTTCTTTTTTCTCTTTCTTTTTCTTTTTCTTTTTCTTTTTCTTTTCCTTCCTTCCTTCCTTCCTTCCTTCCTTCCTTCCTTCCTTCCTTTCTTTCTTTCTTTCTTTTTTTCTTTTTTTTTTTTTAACTATGTAACCCAGTCTGGTCTGGAACTCACAATGTCACTTTGTAGCCCAGGCTAGCCTCAGGCTGATAGTGATTCTTCTGCCTCAGCCTCCTGAAGATAGGGATTGTAGGCATGAGCCACATGGTCCCTGGTGGTAAACATTATTTTAAAATCTCTGAGGTTGAAGAAATAGTGCTGTAACTAGACCCTTGCAGGATCTGTCATGAATGACTTGTAGACAAATAGGTGTCGCTGTGTCTTAACAAAACTTTATGCCTACTTTGGCCACTCCCTGACCTACAGACATCTACAGATGCTCAAAACCAGTTAGTACCTCCTGTCTAGCTATTATTTTACTCTTTGTAAATGGGAGCTCTGTTCTAGTTGAAAAGACAGCGATCAGATCCCTCTGGTTCAACCTTTTCCCTGGTGCCAAGTCCCCCTTACAACATCCTGTCAGGTGTCGTTCCTCGGCTTAGAAATCTGAGCTCTGTCTTCCATACACGAAGGCACAGAGGATGATAAAAGTTCCCAAGCACAGGAAAACTTAGGAACCAGTGCTGCTGGAATTGTGAACTTATAATCTTTTCATTCATCACATCATTTAATCCACATTTGAAAAGAACGATACCACAGTATAGAATAACAGGTACTGACTGGCCTGAAATATCCCAGGAAAATCTTGTGTGAGATTTCTCTAGGAGCCGATCCAAGAACATTTTTCTTTTGCCCTTTGATCTGTTGAAAGAGTCACACAAGCCTTGGATGCCTCCAAGACACAAAAGCCAGGATGAAATGGGCTCCCACAAGGGGTCGTACAGGGAGCTGGGACTTAGAGAAGGGGTAGCTGTTAGGGTCCCGGGAACCTTCCTGCGTACTGTTTGGCTTCAGCAAACCTGCCTTTCTTTTGTACACCATCTCTGAGCAGACTGTTTCTTTCCGAGTTGAATGGGAAACTCAGCCTCAGCAATCTCTTCTCCCTCTTGGGGAACTTAAGTCCCTCACCGATGTTGGCAGCAGCTGGCTGTTGATTCCTTCCCTTCTAGGGAGAAGGACACTGTTCTGGGACTGACTATAGAGGGAAGAAAAAGAGAAGTGGCCAAAAGAAAAGCCTGAAGGTAGCAGATGAGAATTTTGTTCCCTTTGGGAGATTTCATGCAAATGTCAGGCTACTGATGGTACCAGGGGCAGGGAGAGAGTCCCAGAGGTCCTTTCTTCTTCTTCTTCTTCTTCTTCTTCTTCTTCTTCTTCTTCTTCTTCTTCTTCTTCTTCTTCTTCTTCTTAATTATTAAGAAACTTTCTTTTTATTTTACATACCAACCACAGATCCCCCTCTTCTCCCTCCTCCCGCCCCCCAGCCTTCCCCTCCAACCCACCTCCTCCAAGGCAAGGCTTCCCATGGAGAGTCAGCAGAACCTGGTACATTCAGTTGAGGCAGGTCCAAGGCCCTCCCCCTGCACCAAGGCTGTGTAAGGTGTCTGTCCCACCATAGGCACTGGGCTCCAAAAAGCCCTCTCATGCACCAGGAATGGATCCTGATCCCACTGCCGGGGGCCCTTAAACAGTTCAAGCTAATCAACTGTCTCACCTATGCAGAGGGCCTAGTCCAGTCCCATGGGGACTCCACAGCTATTGGTCCACGGTGCATGAGTTCCCACTAGCTTGGTTTGGTTCCCCATCATGATCTTGATGTCCCTTGCTCATAGAAGCCCTCCTCTCTTTCTCATTGACTGGACTCCTAGGGGGACCCATGGATCGCCTTGGGAAGGAGAAATAGATGAGATTTCCATGAGCAAACTGGGGAGCCTTCATCCAGTAACTGATGGAAGCAGATGCAGAGATCCAGAGATCCACACCCGGGAGTCCTTGATCCCTTCCTCTGCTATGGATCCCTAGAAACTTGTCACTGGATCACTGGATTTTTTTTTTTAAAGGAAAGTTAGTGAGTTTTGTGTGTGTGTGTGTGTGTGTGTGTGTGTGTGTGTGTGTTTGTTTGTTTTTTAGTATAAATGAAAGATAGCACACAATTTAGGTTTAAGCACCAGTATTTGGAAAGAGAGATCCCTAAGAAAAGAACAGAATATACCTAAGCGTGGTGTGGCCTTCTCAGGAGAGGAAGCCTTAGTTGTCTGTACAATGGCTGTATAATGTGACTTTATGGCTTCAGTGCTCAAAGGACGTGATTTACAACAAGGATTACCAATAAGCCAAGTTTTAGAATTACGTACAGAAATGTGAGCTGGTTTGTTTACTTCATTTATCTCAAGGGATTTCTTTCTATAAATGAAATGGCAGGGTAGTTTTATGCCATATATTGTTGGGGTTAGGCACGGGAACAGTGCAAACAGGGTTAAAAACAAGGTTTGAAACAATCTGGCCCTATATAAGCAAACTTTGCTGCTTTTCAGTCCTTGTTTGATTTTTTTTTTAAAAATCCCCATTTGCTATATGTTTAGGAAAACTAAAATTATCTCTGTATGTAATTCTGGCTTTATCAGTTTGGTTCAAGTTTGTTTTGTTTGTGTTTGACTTTCAGCCAATGGGAAATAGGACTACATTTCCAGGGGAGGGACTTCCTTTTCTTCTCATGTCCCCTTAATTTGTCCTGCCTTTCTACCCTGTCTCTGACCATATCCAGTTTTTACTTACTACTCAATTAGATGTTAAAACAGTAGTTCTCAAAGTGTGGTCTTGGAGCAATAGCATTCTAAGGGGCATGCTGGGAAGGATCTGGCACTAGCTCATGAGCAGCAGGTACCACGGAAAAACCATCCTTTCTACGAATTCAGACAGCTCTGAGTTCCAACCTTTACACACTTCCGATGGAGCCGGTCAGACTTCTACCAGGAAGACACGAGAGGTGGACAAAGCCTTAGGCTTCCAGACCCATACTCTAACCCCATGAATCCCTTCACTTCAGGTGTCTGTGGGTCCTTCTCATCAAGGCTCTAGACACTGGACGGAGTTCTGGCTTGTTGGGAGGTGCAGGCTCCCAGCTCTGCTTGGCCATTGGGTGATGGCTGAGCAGGACCTGTCTAGAAGATGTAGTTTCAGCCTTTTGCTGTTTTGGAGATGGTTAGCAGGCAGTGTCTTGTTAACCAGGGGGTTTATTCTCCCCTCTGCTCTGTGTAGTGGGACGTGGACTGGCTCTGGACACCTGCCAAGACAGTCTCTGTGGGTTGGATCAGAGTTGGGTCTTGGGTCTCTTTGGCCTCTGGATGGTTGAGATCCCGTGGGTGGGATGACATGCAAAGACATGAATGCCGTCATTTATTTCCCTTCCCATACCTATTTGAGAACCCTCTAACTGCCTCATAGCACAGGGAGAAGGACAGCAGAGTGAATGAGCAGCTCAGTAACCACGTGGCCACAATAAGGCTTCCTGCTATTACCTTAGCCTTCTGCATCTGTGAGGATGACTAGACGTCCACCTGCCCACACAGCTGCCAGCCCTTAAGTGCCCTACACTCCCCAACTCTTAGCCCTGTAGCTGAGAGTATTCATCGGATTTTGGGTGTTATTCTTGTGCAATTGACACAGAATAAGCCTATTCTTTAACTGAAAAAAAAAGAAAGAAAAGAAAGAAGTCCAAGCATTTTGGAACAGTGAGTTTTCTCGGGATGCCCTTCTTTGGTATGTCAGCTGATTATTATTTTCTGAGGACACTAATAACAACCCAGAAGTGGTGTCTGCAAAGGCCACATTAAGG
>CABHPH010136529.1:28078-47277 GCA_902168325.1 Peromyscus nudipes | reverse complement strand
GGGGGTCTTGGCTGGTCAAACCTGATGTATCTTAATCTGGAACAAATTCATAGCCTCTGGTTTTCTGTGGAAACAACAGCAGAGCTTCCTTTCCAAAGCAACATATCCTTACATCCAAATTTTGATGTCAAGGTACCTTTAAAATATACATTTTGGCATAACTCAACAGCTTTTGCAATCAAATGTTTTTCTTCAGTTACGAATATCAAAGAGAACATAATCCAGATTCTCTGTGTGGTAGCCATCTTTATGTGGCTTATTTTTTATATTACCTTGAGCCTGTTACTTTAAACTGCAGCATTCTAAAACTGAAATGGCGCTATGGTGCTGTGGATATCACTCTATCAATAAAGCACTGATTGGCTGGTAGCCAGACAGGAAGTATAGGCAGGACTAACAGAGAAGAGAAGAGAGGAAACAGGAAGGTGAAAAGGGAGACTGGCTGGAGTCACAGCGAGGAGAAGGAAGATGTAAAGTACCGGTAAGCCACGAGCCATGTGGCAAAGTAGAGATTAATAGAAATGGGCTAAATATAAGAGTAAGAGCTAGACAATGATAGGCCTGAGCTAATGGCCAAGCAGTTTAAATAATGTAAGCGTCTGTGTGTTTATTTTATAAGTGGGCTTGGAGACTGGCGGGACTTGGGAGCTGGAGAGAAGCTCTCCAGCAACAAATGGCGCCCAACAGCTCGAATTTCCACCTTAAACCTAAAAATTTTTAATAATCAATTCTAAACAGAGCCAAAACCAGGTTCCTGCTTCATGTCTCATACGGGCAGCTCGTCTGTGTGTTTATTTTATAAGTGGGCTCGGAGACCGGCGGGACTTGGGAGCTGGAGAGAAGCTCTCCAGCAACACTATGGCTGCTGGCTCCGCCCACCTCAGCTTCCCAACATGGCGGTGATACTTTTACCACCAGCTCTGGGAGCCTTCGTGGGTCTATGCTTCTATCAAAGCATCATGTAGCCCAGAAACCTCTTTTTTTTGTTTTGTACTAGCAAAGGCTAAATCCACCATGCAGTTTAATGTGCCACTGGCAGACGCCTCATTCCCGCCATACTGCAAGTCGAGCGCACACGCCAGGAACCCGCCATAGTGACTCAAACACACAGGCTGCCACTAACTTGAAAAAGACAACTAGGAACTGTTTTTAGCTCCGTTTTAGTATCTTTTTTCTCAGGTTTTAGGTGGAAACTCTTGCCAACACGTTGGGCGCCATTTGTTGCTAGAGTTTTCCTACCGTGCCCACAGTCAGGACAAATCTCTCTCACCCGCCAGTCCCACAGCCGCTCAGACCTAACCAAGTAAACACAGAGACTTATATTGTTTACAAACTGTATGGCCATGGCAGGCTTCTTGCTAACTGTTCTTATATCTTAAATTAATCCATTTCTATAAATCTATACCTTGCCACGTGGCTTGTGGCTTACCGGCATCTTCACATGCTGTTTGTCATGGTGGCAGCTGGCAGTGACTCTTCAGCCTTCCACTTCCCAGAATTCTCTCCTCCTTGTCCTACCTATATTTCTTCCTGCCTGACCACTGGCCAATCAGTGCTTTACTTATTGACCAATAAGCAACATGTTTGACATACAGACCATCCCACAGCAGGCTAGCCTCTATTATATAACACATTCAAGGCTAGCTTGAGCTATATGAGACCCTGTCTCAAAAAATAATAATAATAAGAGTAATTACAGCCAGCAGGGTGAGGAAAAAAGTGAATGTTTTCAATGATATCACCAAGCAAGTAAGCCATGTATTTTAAAATTCCAACATTTCAACAGTAAGTAGCCTAAATATGTGACCCCTGACCCCATAGAAGGAAAACTGTACTCTTCCCCAGGACGGCACAGAAAATTCAGTTTAGACACAACACTTCTAAGCAAGGAAAGTCTCTCTGTAAATAGTCAAATGACAAAATTTCTACTGCAAGATTGACATTGAGCTATTCGTGGTGATTAGACTCATTTGTAACAAAGAAATGACCATATATAACACCCACAATATCAATAATGGGATAATGCACAGCAAAACACCTGTAAATATAGGAAACTGAAAAACAAATAGAAACTAATGGAAAGGTTCTCCCCATTCTCTTTACAAGGGCCATTTAAGCAGAAGTATGGCAAGCACAGGCATTGCTCTTATCATTGTAACTGGCCAACTTAATTCATAACACTGTCCTTGTAACTCATTTTAGAGCAGGTGATCAACATGCTGGGTTTCTAATACTATGCATTTGCAGCTAGGATTCTAAAATAAAGAGATTTTAGTTTTGTTCTTGTGTGTGTGTGTGTGTGTGTGTGTGTGTGTGTGTGCTCGCGCGCGTGCATGTTCATATGCCTGTGGTGATATGCATGTGGCCCTACAATTGGGTTTCCTAACCTCAGTCCTACTGGTAGTTAGGATCCAATAATTGCTTCTTACGGGTGGACTGTCAAGGGCATTGCAGGATATTTAGCAGCATCTCTGGCCTCTACCCATTCTGTGCCAATATCAATTCCATAGGAGCAGAAATAAAAGAAAGGTGTCCAGATACTGCAAATGTCTTAGAGAAACAACATAGTAACCCTGATATAGCTCAAGTCAATATCATGGTCAAATAATTTTTTTTTTAAATTTCAAGTAACTTTATGGATGAAGTTTTGTCAAGCAAGGCTAATAAGTAGTGGAGATGCTACATGTGAAAGGCAGGGGTTGCCCCACAGAAGAAGCAATCACTCTGAGGAAGTTCTCCCCTCCACAGAAGATGCAATGAGTTAAGGATCCTGACGCCAGGTTTTCCAGATGCCTTCTGAGTTTGACTCTAAGGAAAAAGAGGACCTCTGACTTCAGAGGGAGTACAGTGTGTTTCATTGTTGTTGAGAAGTAAGTCTAAGCCTCTACAATTTTGTAGGGCAACTATACAAGGGAATAGAACTGTTGTTCTAATTCATAAATGGAAACTTTTAATACCTAGGTTCTAATCTCTAGGTTCTGACCAACCTGTTTACTTAGTTCCTTAAAGTTTTAATTTCCGCCGGGCGGTGGTGGCACACGCCTTTAATCCCAGCACTCGGGAGGCAGAGGCAGGCGGATCTCCATGAGTTTGAGGTCAGCCTGGTCTACAAAGCTAGTTCCAGGAAAGGCACAAAAAACTACACAGAGAAAACCTGTCTCGAAAAACCAAAAAAAAAAAAAAAAATGGTCTTAATGTCCCATGATAAAGGCTGATGATGTGTCTGTGGCTCTTGAGCCAGCTGGGCTGGCTCCAACCAGGAATGCAATGAGGACAGACACAGCTCTTTCTTCTCTGTAGTCCAGAGTCCATATTAAAACGTATTTCTCCTTCTTCCCCATTATATAGGTCTACCTGGGGCAGAATGTGTACTAAGATGTATCAAAGGGGTTTCTGAGTCTGGAAAGCATCAGAAGGGGCCCATTTAGTTACACCATGAGTATGTGCCCACCAAATAGTCTCAGCAGCTCAGTAATATTGCTGTTGTCCAGACAGGTTATGCTGCAAGGCAGACTAGCAGGCATTAGAATGGGGGGAAGCACCTAGATTAAAGATTTTGGATATTAAGTAGGTTTTAGCCCTTGTAGGTCCTCTAATGTTAATTTGGGCTTCCTCCAGTCACAATGAGTTTAGTCAGTCAGTAAGCTGACTGTCTGGTTAGTTCCTACCCCTATGTAGTACAGGGGCCAGGGTCCTAAGCCTAACCAGCAATCCTGGTCAATTTCTGGCTAGGAATGGTTAACAATATGATGGGCCTTGTCAAGAGTAAAAATAGGAATGAGGATTCCCCAGCGTCCTGAACAGTGGGAGGTGGGACTCTTGCCCTGGTGTGTTAAGTAAGGTAGTTCCTTTGGAGGGGAGAGTTGGTCAGGGCTCAGGTTTAGAAATCTGGGGAGGGGTGGGCAGTTTCTTATGGATAGTAAATCTATCCTCAGCATCCCTTACTGTGGCATAGAGTGTGATTCTCCAGGTACTCCCTATTTCCCAAAGATCAGAATCCTTCTTAAGGAATTTTTAGACTTTCAATTTTATTCCATTTCTCTATTGTGAATCCCTTGAGAGGAATTTTTATATTCATCCACGTGTTTCCAGGGAGCCTCTGTTTCACAAACCCATATTTTACAGTGGAAACTCCCTTGTTCTTGGCAGCCAGGGGGCTCAGCCACAGGGCTTGCACACAGTTGTAGACTCTGTATTCCTATCTCAAAAGGTAAACTCCCACATCTTTACTTTCTTCAATATAACAGACAGTTAAAGAGGGCATCAGCTAGCAAAGGTAAACGTGGGATATGGGTTGTTGGTCTGAAGTCACTCCAGCTAACACCTCCCCTGTATCTGTCTTCTTCAGTTCCAGGTGCAGGCCTGAGGATGATGGGGCTTGGACTATGTACTCATAACCATGGGGCAAAACAGAAGACTCAGGAGAAGGTAGAGGGGCAAGGAGTGTAAGGGTTTGGGGCCTAATGTAACGTTAATTTTAATTAGTCCATAGTCCAGGAGACAGTCCAATTGGGTACAGTGTCAGGGGTTTCCACTTTCTTGACCTGGGTGTCGTGGATATGCGGTATAATTCCAGCTACCTTCATAGCCATAGGAATGGAGCGGAATCATCATGTAGGATCCTTTCATAGTTGGTTCTAGTGCCCTTAGGCTACCTACTTGACCCAGACAGTATCACCAAGCTTGAACAAGGGGAGGCTGGTGGTAAACTCAGAAGTTAGATGGGTCTCTCAGACAGTCCAGTGAATAGCCTTTATGGAGAACTGGAGGGCCTCTAGTGACTTGAGAAAGGACTAGTTAGAGAATTCTGTCAAGTACTGATCTCTGAACCAGGGAAGCAGTCGGGAAGGTCTTTCAAACATAATCTCATAGGGGTAAATCCTTCCCTGTATGGAATGCAGTGGGCCGAAACAAAGGAAGGAGGTCTAGCCACCCTTTGTTGGACTCTAATGAGAGTCTGTTAGGGTATTTTTTTTAACCTTCGGTTCATTATTTCTATCCACCCAGAACTCTGAAGTTGTATGGATAATGAAGTTTCCCATCTATACCTAAAGAGGTTATCTATTAGTTGAGAGGTATTAGCTATGAAAGTCAGCACATTTTGGACCCCATCGCTAAGAGGAGGCCAAATTGGATGACCACTTCCTAGAGAAGATTTTTAACTACCATTTGAACAGTTTCAGTCTGGGTGGTGAATTTTTCTACCCACCTGGAAAAGAAATATATATATTTATATTTATATACAATATGTATTCTTTTTTATTTTTATTTTTATATATAATAAAAGAAATTATATGTATAAAATTTTCAAGTACTTACATCCTTCTCTGGCAGGTTAGGTCTTGGTGAAGTCAGTTTCCCAGAGTTTGCCAGGGTTTTGTCCTCTTATTTTGTTCCCTTCCTGGGTAAGAACTTTCTGTTTTGGATTTACTTGAGTACAGACCTGGCATCAGACTGAGACATCCCATGCCAGGCTGTCCAGTCTATGCATAACATATCTTAGTCTCAGCAGCTCACAAAGTTTTCTGGAACCCAGATGAGAAGCCTGTAAAGGTCAGTTATCAGAGTCCTGCCTGCTGTTTCTGGGTGAATGATGTTTCCCTTTGTTGTTCTTTACCAGCCATCAGGTTCAGGTTCTAACTGCTTGTTTATTTCCTCTTGGTTGAACTATGGCATCTCAGGTAACACTGGTTCAGCATTTGTCAAAAGAGTATCAACAGGCCCCACTGGTCTAAGGGCCATTCATTAGGAGCCAGGTCAGCAACCTCAGGAGAGTCATCTTTTTGATGTCCTCAGCAGTGGAGGACAGCAACTCATAGAGAAAGCCAAATAGCTTAAGGTTTCTACTGCTGTGAAGAGACACCATGACCATGACAACTCTTATAAAATAAAACATTTAAGTGGTGGCTTACAGCTTCAGAGGTTTAATCCATTATCATCATAGTAGGATATGGCAGCATGCAGGCAGACATGATGCTGGAGGATCTAAGAGTCCTACATCTTAGCTTGTAGGCAACAGGAAGTAAACTGAGACACTGGGCATACATAGTTTAAGCATAGGAAACCTCAAAGCCTCACCCCACAGTGACATACTTCCTACAACAAGGCCACACCTACTCCAACAAAGTCACACCTCCTAATAGTGCCCTTCCCTATAATCTTATGGGGGCCAATTACATTCAAAGTACCACATTACACTCCCTGGCTCGCATAAGCTTGTAACAATAACACATTGCAAAATGCATTTAGTTCAACTTCAAATGTCCCTATAGTCTATCACAGTCTCACCAGTGTTTTAAAGTCCAAAATTCAAAGTCTCTTTTGAGATCCATGCAATCTCTTAACTGTAATCCCCTGTAAAATTAAAATAAAAAGATAGATCACACACTGCCAACATATAATGGCACAGGATATACATCACCATTCCAAATCATAGAGAAGGGAGCATAGTGAGGAAATACAAAGCAGAATCTGAAACCAGGTGTGTGAACTCCAAACTCTGCATTTCCATGTCTGATGTCAAAACACTCTTCAGATCTCCAACTCCTTTCAGCTTTGTTACCCATAATACACTTCTCTCTCTTGGACTTGTTCCACTCCCTGTTAGCAGCTTTCCTTATCAGGTACACCACAGCTCTGGCATCTCCAAAATCTTGGGGTCTCCAAGGCAATCCAGGCTTCAGCTTCACAGCTTCACACAATGGCCTCTTTAAGCCTCCATTTAGGAGTACCCCTGACACATGTCTGGCCTCAGTGGCTTTCCTTAGTCATGGAGGAATATAACATAACTCCTTTCTTCTATCCTTAAAGCCAGAACCATGTGACTGAAATTTCCAAGTTCTGCTGCTTTCTGGAATAGAACATGGACCCTTCATTCAATTACATCTTCACCATGGTTTTCAATGGTTTCCTTCACTGCCTCAGCTTGACTGTCTTGAAACTGGATCTGTAGACCAGGCTGACCTCAAACTCAGAGATGTGCCAGTCTCTGCCTTCCCAGTGCTGGGATTAAAGGTGTGCACTACCACATCCAGTTCTAAATTTTTCCTCAATTCTTTTTCACAAGTTGGAAACTTAGCTGGATGGAATCTTGCCCAGAGGTCACCACACTCTTTGTTCCTTTTCTTAATCTATTTATCTCCTTGAACACAGGACTTAGCTCCATTCCACTTCCTGATATTCCTTTTACCTCAAATTGTATATTTTGTATTTTTCCTTTCTCAGCTTGCTCCTTTTCATTATAAGTCTTCATTAGAGTCAACACTAATAACCACATGACAGAGTCAATATTAGACTGTTTTGAAATTTTCTCTGCCAACAAAATTAATCCAAAACTCTTCATTTTAGCCTCAGGCAAACTTTTCAGACAAGGGTAAAAAGCAATCACATTCTTTATCAAAATATCACAAGAGGGATTTCTACAACATACTAAAATTCTTCTCTGAAACCTTTTGAACCAGGACCCCACAGTTCATCAGATCACACTCCAGCACCACTTCTTCCATGTTCCTACTAGTATTGCCCACTAAGCAGCACTTAAAGCTTTCAACTGTTCTTCTAATCCACAATCCCATGGTCCATATTCCTTCAAACAAAAGTATGGTCAGGCCTATCACATAAATACCCCACTCCTAGTATCGAGTTCTCTCTTATTTAGGTTTTCTATTGCTGTGAAGAGATACCATGACCATGACAACTCCTATGAAGGAGAGCATCTAAGTGAGTGGTTTGCAGTTTCAGAGGCTTAGGCCATTATCATCATGGTGGGGCATGGTGGCGTATAGGCAGACATGGTGCTGGAGAAGGAGTTGAGAGTCTTTCATCTTAGCTCACAGACAACAGGAAGTGAACTGAGACACCAGGCATAGCTTGAGCATAGGAGATGTCAAAGTTTGTCCCCACAGTGACACATTTCCTCCAACAAGACCATACCTACTCTAACAAAGCTACACCTCCAAACAGTGCCACTCCCTTTGAGCTTCTGGGGTCCAATTACATTCAAACTACCACAGAAGACCTGTAACACAAATTGCTAAATGGTCTTATCAATAAGAAATATGGAGCCAGATATTGGGGTGGAAACTGAGAACCAGAGGACTAGGACAACCACAGCCAACCTCACCTCACCACTCCTCAGCCTCCAGAGAGAGCTACTTCCTATATACTCATGCCTTATATACCTTTGTGCTCTGTCATCTTACTTCCTTTCTCCACCCAGCTTCATCACTTCCTCTTTCCTCCCAGGTCTATCACTTCCTGTCTGCCTCTACAGACCTCCAGACCTCTATGGTTAACTAGCACTGGGATTAAAGGCGTGTGTCACCATGCCTGGCTCTGCTCTTAGTGTGGCTTTGAAATCACAGAGATCCAGATGGATCTCTGCTTCCCGAATTCTAGGATTAAAGACGTGTGCTACCACTGCCTGGCTCTATGTTTAATATAGTGGCTGACTTTTTCCTCTGATCCCCAGATAAGCTTTATTGGGGTCCACAAATAAATTTATCACCACAAAAGACACTTTGTTTTTAGTGTCCTTTCCCTAGAAGTAAGAAGCCTTCTTTGTCTATAGATCATACCATGGACTTGCACAATAGCAAAAGCATAGTGACTATGTACATGATGGTGGACTTTCCTTTTCCCCATCTGAGATTCTGAATCAGAATGATTAGTTCTGTTCTCTGGGCTGAGATACCTGGCCCTAAGGCTTGGGACCAAATAGTTTCTATTAAAGTAAATACTTTAAACCCACCATATACTTGGTTATATCGTTAATAAAGCTGCTCCCATTCATGTAGAACACTGCATTGCCATCTTTCAGGGTGATGTTTGTTAGGTCTGGGAAGATCTCCTGGATCACTGTGGTCACTGAGTGACAGTCATGGATGAGCACCGGCAGGTCATCATCAAGCAAGAGGGTGGCAGGATTGTTGATGGGGGTTTTCTCAATCTGGACTTGAGGGTGGTCCAGGAATAGGACCTGGTACTGGATCACACAGGCATTACACAGCCAGCATTCTGGTGTTCCTCAGAAGAGGGTCTCAAGTGTGTGAGGTGCTATGAGTATACAATCCTGACTCAGAGTTAATTTGCCTGCTTCTTTTACTAGAATAGCAGAGGCCACCACAGTTCTTATACATATAGGCCATCTTGTGACTACAGGATCAAACTGTTTGGACAGGTATGCCACAGGCCATTTCCATGGACCCACAGTTTGGGTCAAAACCCGTTTTGCAATTCCCTTTGTTTCATGGACAGATGAAAATGTTTTGAGATGTCTGGAAGTGCTAGGGCTGGTACTGATGCCAGAGATGTTTTTACAGCCTCAAATGCCTTTTGTTCAGTCTCAGCCCAGATTAGAGGCCTGGTGCCCTCCCTTGTGCTGGCATATGGAGGCCTTGCTATTCATGCAAACACTAGTATTCAGAGGTAGTAATACACAACTGCACTGAGGAACTCTCAAACCTGTCTCTTAGTCTTTGGAGTTGGGAGCAGAAAGATGGCACCAAGTCTACTCAGACAGGCACCTGTTGCCTATAATGTACAAAACTGGGCTTTCTTAGCTGACACCCTGTAACTAAAGGTCTGTAACTCTTATAGCAGTCCCTCAGTGTCACGTATACAATCTCTTTCAGTTTTAGAGGCTAGGAGGAGGTCGACGACATATTGCAAGAATATGGTCCTGGGAAACCTGACAGATGAGCAGGTCAGCAGTTACTGTCTTCTCAAACAGTGTTGGCAAATTTTTAAATCCTTGGGACAACCTGGTCCAGGTAAGTTGCCAGCTGTAACCTCCCCCAGGTCTGTCCATTTATAAACAAAAATGAGCTGACTCACCTCTGTCAAGGGGAGGCTGACTAATGCATCTTTCAGGTCCACAAAAGTGTCACCTGTTTCCCCAGAGGCATTAGGCTCATTAGTGTGTATTGTTTGGAACCATGGGGTGGATAGTATCAACCCTCTTAATTCACTTCCCCTAGATCTTGGATGGATCTATAACTGGAGATGCCAAGGTTTCACAAGCAGGAAAAGTATATTCCAGGATGAATGGCAGGACACCAGGATGCCCATCTCTCTAAGCTGGACAATATGAACTGTAATTCCTCACTTTGCTTCCAGTATCATTGAGTATTGATTGGGTATTGTTTAATCTGGACAGGGGTGGCTGAACTGTTAGTTGAATAATTATGGGACCTCCTAGAAGTTTGGTTCCTCCCACACCCTTGAGAATCTTTGTTGGAAATCTGAGAGATAGTCCAGCTGTATTTTCTGATTTGGAGGAGGACTTTCAGTTAGGAGATAGTCTTCTGACAAAGGGCAAGACCCCAAGCTTTTTCTGGGTATCTATAAGCCTAACTGTGTCTCATCATCAGAGAGGATAGTGGCTTTTGGTTTTAGGGGCAATCAGACATGATCAAGAATGAGTGAGTTACTGTCACCTTTCCTAGGTTGATGGAAGAGGAGATGGTCCAGGGATGGTAGGCCATTATTCCTACTGATCCTTGGTCTGCAATCTTTATTAACAGGTTGGCTGATCAGCTTTGTAAGAACCAAATACTATTTTGACTGTTCCCAACAGTCTTAGTTTTAGTTATGAGAATATAGGGGAATGCAGGCCACACAGTCCAACAAAGCCATGCCCTTGAGTTTTAGCTTATACTTCAAAGTGCAGTGGTGGTACACACCTTTAATCCCAGCTCTCAGGAGGCAGAGGCAGGCTGATCTCTGTGATTTTAAGGCCAGTCCAGGCTACAGATTGAGTTCCAGGAAAGGTGTAAAGCTACACAGAGAAACCCTATCTCGAAAAAACAAACAAACAAACAAACAAACAAAAACCCAAAGTCAGGATAATATTTCCAGTTCAGAAGACACTCTGACACTACCTACTAATTTTCTATTCATGATAGTGGAATAATTTTATGCTGGATGATGAATGGTTTGGGTGGAAAGTCAACCTAAAAATTCTTACTCTTCTTGACAACTCACCAGTGTCATGGAAATATATCAGAGCAACAGATTCATCTCCTGGTCTGGTTGAAGTTACAAAATGAATAGGACATTTATCAAGCACATGTCCACACAGACAGATGCACCTGTACACAGATGGGTATGTTCATATACAAGTGCTCACATGCACACATAGGGGTGAGTGCCACCCTTCTCTCCCCAGTACCATAGTCCAAGAAATCTGGGTGTTGTACCAACCATTTGTGTCTTCCCATTGTCCTTCTCTTGTTTGATACCTTCCATCTCACTAAGCAAATATAAATGACTTTCTTCTGTGGTTACATAAATTATATGCATCTTTCTAGAAGATTACTCCTCCAGTCCCATGGAATTAGATGTACACAAAATTTGTGTATGCTTTTAGCCAACTTCTTACCTGGCTCAGAGCATTTTTTTTCTTATCTCCTTCACAACCATAAAAAAGGTACGAAGGTCAAAATGAATCTCTGTTAGTTAGTAGTACTGTCATTTCACAGGTACCACCATTGACACGAGCAGTTGCTTTGAACAAGAGCTTCTCAATGTTCAGGTCTCAAAAAGCTTCAATGATTTGGGTAGGTATCTGAAGGTCTGGCTGCTTCTAGATTTTCAAAATTGTTTTCTAATTCTCTGACAATACTAAATCGTCTTGAAGGGGTAGGGAAATGCTGAGTTCTTTTTGTTTTGTTTTGAAAGCTTTATTGATTTTAAAAAGAAGGCACACTCAGAAATAAAGTAACTACATTTTTGGACCCAACTGCATATCAAGGTAGAACTGTCATATTCTTTTTAAAGTAAAAGTTAAAGAATAAAACATTAATATATTCATATAGCAACATCACCATTATACCTCATAAATACAATTATATATTTTATGGATCAGTTTTAACAAAACAACTGTGGTATACATGTTTGTGAAATTAAAGGAAATTTTATTGAAAGAAATGGTGGTTTGCTTTCTTTTTATTTCATTCTTTTTCTAATGAGGTGCTATCAAATAATGAAACTGTTTTGGTGGTTTGAAAGAAAATGGCCTCCAAAGGGAGTGGCACTATTAGGAGGTGTGGCCTTTTGGAGTAGGTATGGTCTTACTGGAGGAAATGGGGGTGGACTTTGAGTTCTTTTTCTCAAGTTTCAATCAGTGTGACAGGCAGTGGACTTCCTGCTGCCTTCTAGTCAAGAAATAGTCAGTACAACATCTGCCTGCTTCCCATCATGATGATAATGGACTAAACCTCTAAAACTACAAGCTGCCACCTCAATTAAATGTTTTCTTTGTAAGAGTTGACATGGTCATGGTGTCTCACAGCAATAGAAACGCTAACTAAGACACTGTTTAAGCATCAGAAAATTATGAAAACTGGTTAGAAAACAAAACAACAACAAAAAAACTGTTTGGTTCTGCCTACAGAGTGTGTTTTTCATGATAACTTAGACTTTGGTCTGTGATGAGGCATAAATTCCTCCGTCTTGTCTCAGTTGGAATCATCTTTGGTGTAACCTGAAATTGACCCTCCCCCTCATCTATCCTTGAAGTATAAGATCCAACGGGAAAGTATCCAACTCTGTTCTTGAAACTTGGGGTTAAAATGCTCCGGCTAGCTGCTTAAATACTTAAACAGGGGCTCTTACTTATCAATTCCAATTTGGAAGAATAGTTAACTATTACATAAGACTTTTTTCCTTTGAGTTCATGCTAGATTTTTTTTACATATTCATTTTGGGATAATTTGTTTTTAAAATGGCCTTTGACAATTTTTTTCTGGAAGCAACCATCAAAAAATTTCAAAGGAATATATTTCAGTGTGTAATGAATCAGTTAGTTCTTTACAACTGAGCAACAGATGAAGTGTGTACACATTGTTAATTATTACTATACCAGTGTAAATTCAGAGAAGCTGCCCACTCAAAACCATTATGTTTACAATCAACACAAATAACAAAAAATCTTTTCCAAATAAAAAAAATCTTCCATGGACATCCCTATTTACTGAAAACAATTTTATAAAATTATCATTGAGAAAGCTATTTTAGCCTCTTAAGCCATCCTGTTCAAAAATATTTTATTGCCATAACATCTCCATTTATTGTTCAAAATAAGCAAACTCAACCTTATCGTGGTGTGGTTTTTCATTTCTGTAAATACATTACTGCGGATCAGGAACTAATTCCATTTTTTTAAATCTAAGACACAGGAAAAATTTTAGCAAATCTTTCTGAAATTCCCAGTGGAGAACAACCCAAATAACCAGCAATGACTTGGCAGTCTGTACTCAGAAATTTCCTCCAAGCATTTACTTTCGTACTGTAACAATGTGACAATAACCAGATATGAAAATGTACCATTTAGATTAGACAATCAGAGGGACACTTACTGCAATTATAGCTGTAGGACTAGGTTATATGCAATATTCTTGAAATTCTGTAGGTTGAAAAACCCATTCAAGGACCTCCATTGGGATCTTAGTTAGAGTTGCCTTTCTAGTCTCTGTAAAAATACCATATTAGTGTAAACAAAAGTATGAAATGCTTTTCTCAGGTTGTTTGTAAGGTTTTCTTTTTCCTCCGTGAAGACATAAATGTGCATACAAAAACAAATCTTTTAATTTATCAAAATATTCCAGTTTCACTTTGGGTTCTTTCTAAACCTTAAAAAAATGCCTGTCTAGTTTATTTAATGTACAGATTCTGCATCCAGAAAAAAATGGATTTGATCTGATAGTCCACACAGTGCTGACTGACTGCCTCAGCACACAGGCACCTGTCTCAGGATGAAGCCAAAATTCACCAAACTCCACATTTTCCTCAAGAGCAGGCATCCTCAGCAGAAGAATCTTAAGGAGTCACAGATGCCTCCCCACCCCCATGAGGCCCAGCTGATTCCCAGATTCTCACAGTTCTACCAGAGGCTGAAGAATTCCAGAAGATCTAGTATGGTGATATATTGTGTATGCTCTAACAAATGAAGCTTGTCTGAAGATCAGAGGGCAGAGCCAGTCAGAGTCAGCCATAGAGGCCAGGCAGTGATGGCACACACCTTTAATCCCAGCACTCAGGAGGCAGAGGCAGACCAATCTCTGTAAATTCAAGGTCACCTTGGTCTCCACGATATTAATACAGTCTACAAGAACCATGCTGGGGATGTCTTTCTATATGCTTGAATGTGATGCTCTGATTAATTGATAGATAAATAAAATGCTGATTGGCCAGTAGCCAGGTAGGAAGTATAGAATAGGTGGGACAAGCAGAGAGGAGAATTCTGGGAAGTGGAAGGCTCAGTCAGGAGACACTGCCAGCTGCCACCATGAGAAGCAACATATAAAGATACCGGTAAGCCATGAGCCACTTGGCAAGGTATAGATTTACAGAAATGGGTTAATTTAAGATGTAAGAATTAGAAAGAAAGAAGCCTGCCATGGCCATAGTTTCTAAGTAATATAAGCTTCTGAGTGATTATTTTATAAGTGGGCTGCGGGATTATGGGGGCTTGGCAAGAATTTCCACCTAAAACCTGAGAAAGCTTTTTAAAAAAAGGTCCTGAAATGGAGCTAAAACAGTTTCCTAGTTGTCTCTCTCAAGTTAGCCACAGCCTTCATGCTTGAGCTACTATATGGCGGGTTCCTGGCATGTGTACTTGACCTGCAGTATGGTGGGAGTGAAGCGTCTCCAAGCTGCACATTATGCTGCTGCTGCTGCATGGTGGATTTGGCCTTTGCTAATACAGAAAAAAAGAAGTTTCTGGGCTACATGCTGCTGGATGGAAGCATAGACCCACTGCTTCCCAGAGTCTGTGGGAACATGGTTCCTGGAGCTGGCAGTAAATGTACCACCATCAAACTAAATTGGGTGGAGCTAACAGCCAAGACTTCTGCCTCAGTACTAGCTGCTGCAGTTTAAAACAATAGATTTACAATAAGACAGACTCAGAAGGAATAGTTTACAATGTGTGTAAAAGTGTATGTAGGCTCGCAAGAGAGACAAAAAGAAATATATACAGTTATATAAAGAAATAGTTAAAAAATAGTCTTTAAAGAGAAAATAAAAGTAATACAAAAAATAAGCCACATAAAGATGGATATCACACAGAGAATCTGGATTGTGTTGTCTTTGGGATTTTTAACTGCAGAAAGACATTTGATTGTAAAGGCTGTTCAGTTAAACAAATATGTATATTTTAAAGGTATCTTGATTTCAAAATTTGGATCTAAGGATATGTTGCTTTGGAAAGGAGGCTCTGCTTTTATTTCCACAGAAAACAAGAGGCTATGGATTTGTTCCAGATTAAGATATATCAGGTTGATCAGCCAAGACCCCCTGAAAGGTCTCTGATGACACCATGACCCAGATGATCCAACATCCAGAATGGATTCAAGGCATCTGGCTCAGAAAATACACCCTCATGGACTACTCCATAATCCTAAAATTTTCTTTTTGTCCCCATAAGAATACAGCAACCTCATCCAGCAGGAAGTAGTATGAGAAGCTACGCCCAAATTCCCAAATATACCAAGCTCACTTTTCAGATGGAATTGGCTCACTCCTTCTCTAAACCCAAGCATATTTGCTAAAAGAAAAAAAAAAGGTTGAGAGATTCTTCGGTCCTATATTAGAAAAGCCCTGTGGTGTGGGACAGAAAAAAAACACAATATTTTTATTTAAAACAGCTTGATTATAAATGCAATCTCTTTCTAAAGAAAAAAAGGGGATAGTGTAGATGTGGTAGGATTAAAGGTAGATTAATGAACCTATTTTAGAGAACAATAATTTGTTTAGAAATGTTTTACATTGCTATGGATTTCAGTTTATTGATACAAGTTTAAACTTAATCTTGTTATACTGTATATATATTTCTACTCTCGTTGGAGGTATTATGTTTTGCAATCATTTAAATTGTAATGGATAATTAAGAAATACAGATTAATAATTAGTCTTCTATGATAGTCAAACTTGTAGCATGTTAGTTAAGTTTTCTAGGTATACATAGATATAACTCAATTAAGTATGTATACTTCAAACACTTCAAAGACCTACAGAATATGGCATTTAAAATGTTTTAAAAATTTAGATTTTCTGGACAGTGACATGTGTCTGCTCCTGGCAGCACCAATTTACTACAGAGAGGAAGATGGGAATCAAAGACACTCTATGGAGTTTATCTTCTTCTTGGCAAAAATAGCCATTTGGGCAGGAAACTGTTCTTGCCTGGACTGCCTGATAGACTGGACATGCAGGACACATAAGAAGGTGACCACTGAACTTTGCTTGACAAAATGGTCCTTCAGGTTCCTGCTTCACAGAGGAAACTGCCAGACATTCTACAGGACACAGAGAAGTGACTGAGAGATTCTAGGCCTGTGGGCTGAAGACAGATGCCCCAACTTTACAGAGGAACTTTGGATGACTGTCCAGGCTGCCAGCTGTCTCTGTCTACTCTTACAAGACTCCCAAAAGTTGCTTGTGTCCTTCTCCCATTTCTCAGGTAATATTATATCCTTCTGAGGTCTTTGATGTAGTTGAAGACTAGATTAGATAGTTATAATTTCCTTAGTTATGATAAAAGATAAGATAGATATGAAACTTTAGACTCACAAATATAGGATAGATAGGATATCTTCTTAATTTTGTCAAATACAAATAGACTAGATATTATAACTATAATTTTTGCTTGATAATTGTTTTGTTATATGTAATTTACTATGTTGAAGTGAAAACTTTCCTTTTTGAAAAAAAGAAAAGAGGAAGTGCTGGGGATGTCTTTCTATATGCTGTGAATGTGTTGCTCTGATTAATTGATAGATAAATAAAATGCTGATTGGCCAGTAGCCAGGCAGGAAGTACAGAATAGGTGGGACAAGCAGAGAGGAGAATTCTGGGAAGTGGAAGGCTCAGTCAGGAAACACTGCCAGCTGCCACCATGAGAAGCAACATATAAAGATACCGGTAAGCCATGAGCCACTTGGCAAGGTATAGATTTACAGAAATGGGTTAATTTAAGATGTAAGAACTAGATAGCAAGAAGCCTGAGCTATTAGGCCAAACAGTTTAAATAATATAAGCATCTGTGTGTTTATTTGGGTCTGAGTAGCTGCGGGCCGGGTGGGACTGGAGAAAACTCCAGCTACAGAGCCAGGTGATGATGGCTTACATCTTTAATCCCAGTACTTGGGAGGCACATGCCTTTAATCCCAGCCCTAGGAAGATTGAGACAGGAAATGATATGGCTGGGCGGAGAAAGTAATATAAGGCAGGAGACAGGAGTTCGGTGTCCTTTAGGCTGAGGAGTTGGTGAGATGAGAGGTGGCTATGGCTTGTTCCTTTGTTTCCTCTGATCTTTCAGCATTTACCTCAATATCTGGCTCCAAGTTCTTATTATAAGACCAATTAGGATTTGTGCTATGAACTAGACATTGAACATGTTATCCACTGACTATCGAGACTAACAAAGGCATCCCTAGCTAGACAGCTGTGGGCCATGTTGAAACTGAAAGGTATAGGTGGGGATATATTTCTACAAGAAAGAAGGTAAATAGATAAGGGTCAGTTGCCAGACACAACTTAGTTATCTATAAACGCTTCATAAAGTCATGTGCCAGACTAATTTCCAGAAGGAAACATTATTGAATATTTACTGTGTAGCTGTGTGTTGGGCCCCATCAGAGAATTCACATATGTACATCAATGTTTTATCAAAAGGTGGATGGACTTGGTGTCTGTAGGGAAATATGTTGTGTGCACTGAAGACTGCCATGATGATATTAATCATGACCTTAATGGCATAATATATCATAGGTCCTAAGTGAGTGCTGGGAAAGATATGAGCCATTAGCATTCAAGACCTTTCCTGACACATACATAGATAGAGGAGTAGCACCTACTATTTGTCTTTGCCTTATTCTACTATTGTCCTTCGACCCTAACACCAAATGTATTCATTCCTACCTTCCAGCCATTGAACAAAAACATAATTTGATCTTTAAGAAATTATATTTAAATACGTACATGTGTGTTTAGATATGATTGAAAAAACATGCTTATTTGTTCATTGTAAGATAAATATGTCTGTGCTCACCTTTTGGTTAAGCTACAGTTGAATCAATCAAATGCATCCTCTAATGGTGGAAACAGATGGAAACAGAATGAGTCTCTGAATCTCCCTCAAGGGCAGTGGAGAGGATGCTGCACCCTTAAATGAAAATTGCTCAATTTTGCAACGGAGTTGGCCAATGTAGACATAGTCCTATATTTTCACTAATTTTGAATTAATATTCTAGAAACCAGCAGCTGACAATGAGCCTGAACAGTTGGTATCACACCTGAGGCCTCTTTGAAAAGACCATTCTCATCAGAGTCCAACACTGTGAGGATCTATCAGAGGGGAAATGAGTGCGTTTTCTCTAAGACTACTTAAGTAGGAGTTTCTCTCCAGCTAATTAAGATTCTATTCTATTTCAGAAGCTAATGTTAGAAGCAGACATTCTGTTCGGGAATTATTAATAAATGAATGCAGAAGGTTGCTGAGCACTTGAAATGATACTTTTTGCCAGTGGAAGCCCAGTAAAGATGCTTGAAGAAAACAAATAAGTACCAAACAGCATTTTAAACACAAGGGCAATTGTCCAAGGTGAATGAACATGGTGTACAGTGTTAAACATAAGCAACATGTAAAAAGTTCTTAAAGATAGAATAGGTGGCACTTTCTAAGGTTAAAACAACCTGATTTCTTGGTATTAAGCTTGTGTTCAGAATCTTAGATGTGTAGGGAAAGAAAACAGTCTGGTTTCATTTTATTATGAATATATCTGGTACAATGTGAGTTACACTACAATTCAAAAAGAAACATATTTAAATACACATTTTATTTTCCTTTGTGTGTACAGGTATGAGCGGTGTGTGTACTTGTGTACTCACACGTGTGTGGGGGGGTATTCATATGCACACTACATGCACCAAAGCTGCTCCCACGTAGGACAGTAGAGGACATCAGTGTCTTCCTTGACCACTTTTTTTCTTATTCCCTTGAGACAGAGTCTTTTGCTGAACCTGAAGGTCACCACTTTGACTGAGATAATTGTCCAGTGAGGTTCCTGAATCTTCTTTTTAATACCCACCCCCAACTCTGGGGTTGCTGGTGCATGTGACAACGTGGCTTTGTTCACACCACATACTCTCTAGATAGATAGATAGATAGATAGATAGATAGATAGATAGATAGATAG